>JAUMHQ010000031.1:2785552-2800792 GCA_032361165.1 Enteromius paludinosus | reverse complement strand
AACAATTTAAAATATTCTCTCAATGCATTCTATGGCACCTTTAAATACTAAAATCATCAAATTACAATAAAAAATATAAAATTAAAAAAATGTAATAAATGATAAAAAAAAAAAAAATTAAGATACATTTGTACTCCTTAGGCTGAAATATATTCGAGGTGTACGTGTATTATTTCGTTTTTGTACATATATAGAAGTATTAAACTGTGAGGATGGCCGATTTGCGGAATAAGTGATTGTTAATTTTGATAAAACAAGGAGAATGATCATTCATTTCTAAGTGAAAAACTTTGTGTGTTTTGTCCCACATCTGAAGAATCATGCTGAATGGAAAAACTGCTTTTGTTGGATCAGTAAATAAAGCTCTTTGCAGTAGCCGGACATCACATGTCCAAGACTCAATACATGAATGAATACAGCCAAACCAGCTTGAAACCAGTCCCACCTACAGACGACATATAAAAGAGATTTTTAATATACAATCATTACAATGGACACACTGTCCCTTGAGGATATTAAATGTGAAGCCAGTTTTTCTCAGACTTGCCTGCAGAGAATCATTTACCCGATTACAATGAAGCTGACAGGAATCGACACTATTCTGATGAAAAGAAGCAGGGCTTGTGCCTGACATTTCTGGCTGCTTCAGTTCCCATGATTCCCTTGTACAATCATCTCTGTGTTAGATAAAGAGGAGTTTCTGGCTGAACGGCTCTGGAATGAATGTCATAAAAGTTCATCCAATCGAAGACACATGCCGAATAAGAAATCATATTTTTAAACGCATGTGAACATGCTATAAATATTTAAGTCTGAATGCTTAGAAAAGTTCAGTCCATGTATGGTTAGTGATTTGAACAAACCTTTGAAAGCACGAGCAAGACTAATATAATACTTGGCCCGGCAAACATGTAACGGAGATAACGGACATTGAAATATGAAGTGTTAACAACTGATAAGATAAAACTGTTACAGACATCTGCACACTTCCAACGGTTTCAAAACTTTCCACACATTTTCATTTTGAGCTCATTTACAGCAACGGCAGAAAATGCTGTACAATTTTTTTTATTATTATTATTTTGAGTGTTAGGTATAAACCAATATAAAACAGGAAAAAAAATTACATACATATGCTATACACAAAAACCTATAAAGTCACAGATGCCAATCATTACAAAATAATAATTGGTTCATAACATAATGTCTGGAGCTTGAAGCATAAGTGGTTTAAGATAATTCATTTTTAGAAAAAAAAAAAAAAAGTTCAGTAGCTTCAATTTAATCAGATATTTTTTTCTTTTGGTTTTGATGCATTGTAATGATTGTTTATGCAACTTAATGCACATGCTGTATATCTCACAACCAAAAGGTTTTTGAAAATGATGTATAATCCTCAAAGTTGTGTGTGTGTGTGTGTGTGTGTGTGTGTGTGTATCAACATTTGAAAAGGATCAAAACCGTTCATCAAAGGTGTCCTAAAACATGAAATCGAAACGTGTTCGAAATGTTGACTACTATATGTATATATATAGACAAACATACAACAATCCTGCAAAAGTACTCATCTTTGCTCTGGAGCATTCAACTAAACAATACTTGCATTTTACACATAATGTTAAAAGTGTAAACATGAGCCACAATCTTCTGCACATTCAGTGTCACTCTGTGTGCCCAGTCCTCATTTATTTTAAGGCCGTCCATTTTTCTGTGACCAAGTCAGAGTCACAAGAGAGTCTCTGTTCCAAGCAAAAAAAAAAAAAGAGGGAGACATCATTCACATTCACTAAATATAGTGTCCATAAAAAATTGCAGCATTAGCAACTCACAGTAGGGTTTACATGAGCGATTGTCAACAACCTCACACTCACAAAGGTATGTATTTTTCCATAAACAACAACACAGGTGAGCAGGGGAACAGAAAAAACGTTGTTTTTCTTCCATAAATAACATGATTTTATCATAGTTTCCACTTATAACAGCTGAGAGGGGAAGTTTAATGCATTTATTTTAGAAGAGGAGGAACATGTGACGTTCTCTTGTAGAATCCAATTAGGTGTCTAAACCTTAAGAAATCATTTTAAAGGAATCAGTTCAGATAATTCAAGCGCAGATTGATTTGCAGTGCTAGTACTATTATTATTATTGCTACTACTTTAATGTGAACCGTCCACCCAGACTCTGCTCCCCATGTTTGACTGGCAGGCGATCTGACCAATAATAATGCAGAATATGAAATTTTTTTTCCTGGATTTTCCTTGATCCCGAGACCCGGTTCAAGCTCCAGATGAACATAAATTTGAACGAAATAAAACGAGGTGAGTTAGAGTAAAGGAAATCAAATCGAATCTGATCCTTGATTGGGCTGGTGATTTCGACAGCTGTTTTTCACTGGAAATACATACAACTAAAACAATCATGATGCTGTGGAAACATTCATTCTGCAAACTTACAAGCGTCGGTTATCATCATGTTGGGTAGTCCCGCTGCCTTAGAGAACATCATTGGTTCAGAATCAGCATACAGCTTTGTGATTGGCTGTGATTTGAACATTACAAGCAGCATTTGTTCACTTGGTTTGGACGCAGTGATAATATTCAGAGATAAACAACTGTTTAATGCGTTACATCTGATGCGTAATATTTCCTAACCCTCATTGTTGGATAGGATGATTAGTAAGACTCTATAAAATACACTGATATGTGCCTTAACTAGCTAGTGGTTATGTGAGCGAGTGACGCGACAAAACTAAAGTTTTTATAAAATTGAAGTCACGAGCTGTTACGGCAGTCTTTAGCAAATTAATCATAAAAAGTATTGTTTTATAAAACATTATTAATATTATGCAAAATTATGTGCAGATATAATAACTAGCTCACCAAAATGTTAAGTGTAGAAAAACGTTCCTTATATATTAAGGAATTATATAATAGTGCTGTCAAACAATGAACTGCATCAAGATAAAAGTCTTTGTTTGTATAATATATGAGTGTGTACTGTGTATATTTATTATCTTGCATGCATACACTTCATTGCAATTATATACTAAATACATTTATATATGAATATAAATATATACATGTAAATGGATGTGAATATTTTCTAAATATATGCAGTATGTGTGTGCGTGGGTTTATAAATATAGGCTATATAATAAATATACCGAGTACACACACACATATGTAAACAAAAACTTGTTTGAATGTGATTCATCACAATTATTCATTTGACAGCACTAATATATACGTCTCCCAGGATTTGTTAGTCAGGGAAACATGAATTCTCGTCTTCTGATGGCTTAGAATAGTTGACTTTCTGTCCCATGCCCAAAGAATCGCTGACAGCCAACAGCAGAAGTACAGCTAGTCAGTAAATGTCAACCGGTGGTTTTGAGGTTGTCATGGAAACGACCAGTTCCCCATGGAGAAGTTCGTCTTTGTGCTCTGATACAATAAAGTCCCTCACGGTTCATTAGATGTCAGGCGATCTGTGCACTTGGCGTATATGAGCGTGCACAGGACACGACTGGGTATAAACACGGTCTGTAGAGAAGAAGAAAATCTAATATTCAGTGTTAGTTCATGCATTCACTCGCTCGCTCTCTCTCTCTCTGTGTGAAATGGGAGTGTTGTCCTGTGGAAGAGAGCGTGGTCAGTGCCAGTATACAGTTTGTTTCTGTCTGTACGAGACGTGCTGCGGCATCCAGTGCTCTCACAGGTCATAGGTCAAGTTCATGCAGGCCTGCTAGGAGTAATGGTTTCTGTCCGTGTCTGCGATCTGAAGGCTGGGCTTGCGTTCACTGTCTTCGTTTTCAGCGTTTTCAACATCCGTGCAGCGAGGGGGGCGCGCTTTGAAGAAGTCCGAGATGTATCTTACCTATGACACAAAAGAGAATGTCTTAATACAATTTGCAAATTTGTTGAATGCCAAGAAATAAATAATAATAAATATTTTTAAATATATTCTATTTTTATTATATATTAACGTTTAATAAATGTTATTAAATTGTATTATTTATGTAGCCTTTAACCAGGAAAAAGTGAATAGCCACATATATAAAAATATATGTATTTCTTAGTATTTATTTTTGTTATTCTTTTAAATTTAATTTAAATAAAAATGTAATATTATATTTAAATATATTAAAACCATATTTCTGTAGATATTTTATTATTATATTATATTATTTACTAAATTTATAAATAAGATTATTTACTAAATAATATTACATGCATAAATACATATTACATACATAGTACAGGCCAAAAGTTTGGACACCTTCTCATTCAATGTGTTTTCTTTATTTTCATGAGCATTTCCATCGGTAGATTCTCACTGGAGGAATAAAAACTATGTATGAACACATGTGGAGTAATGCACTTAATAAAAAAAGGTGAAATAACTGAAAACATCTTTTTATATCCAAGTTTCTTCAAAATAGCCACTCTTTGCTCTGATGACCGCTTTGCACACTCTTGTATTCTCTCGATGAGCTTCAAGACGTAGTCACCTGAAATGGTTTTACAACAGTCTTGAAAAATAAATGATCGTCGGTTGAAAAATAAATGATCGTCCAACTAAACGCAAACCGGATGGGATGGCATGTCGCTGCAGGATGCTGTGGTAGCCGTGCTGGTTCAGTGTGCCTTCAGTTTTGAATAAATCCCTAGCAGTGTCACCAGCAAAACACCCCCACACCATCACACCTCCTCCATGCTTCACAGCAGGAACCAGGCATGTGGAATCCATCACAAAGACATGGCGGTCGGAACCAAAGAGCTCAAATTTGAACTCATCAGACCAAAGCACAGATTTCCACAGGTTCAAACGTCCATTCCTTGTGTTTCTTGGCCCAAACAAATCTCTTGTCTCTCTGCTTGTTGACTCTCCTTAGCAGTGGTTTCCTGGCAGCTATTTGACCATAAAGGCCTGATTCGCGCAGTCTCCTCTTAACAGTTGTTCTAGAGATGGGTCTGCTGCTAGAACTCTGTGTGGCATTTACCTGGTCTCTGATCTGAGCTGCTGTTAACTTGCGGTTTCTGAGGCTGGTGACTCGGATGAACTTGTTTTTAGAAGCCGAGGTTAGTCTTGGTCATCCTTTCCTGAGTCGGTCCTCATGTGTGCTGGTTTCGTTGCAGCGCTTGATGGTTTTTGCGACTCTACTTGGGGACACAATTAAAGTTTTTGCAATTTTCCAGATTGATTGACCTTCATTGTTTAAAGTAATGATGGCCACTCATTTTTCTTTAGTTAGCTGATTGGTTCTCGCCATAATATGAATTGTAACAGTTGTCCAATAGGGCTGTGGGCTGTGTAGTAACCTGACTTCTGCACAACACAACTGATGGTCCCAACCCCATTGATAAAGCAAGAAAGTCCACTAATTAACCCTGATAAGGCACACCTTTGAAGTGAAAACCATTTCAGGTGACTACCTCTTGAAGCTCATCGAGAGAATACAAGAGTGTGCAAAACAGTCATCAGAGCAAAGAGTGGCTATTTTGAAGAAACTAGAATATTAAAGATGTTTTCAGTTATTTCACCTTTTTTGTTAAGTGCATAACTCCACATGTGTTCATTTATAGTTTTGATGCCTTCAGTGAGAATCTACCAATGGAAATGATCATGAAAATAAAGAAAACACATTGAATGACAAGGTGTGTCCAATCCTTTGGCCTGTACTGCATATAAATATAAATATACACACACACACACACACACAAATGATATTATATTTCCTATTTTCTTATGAGATTTATTTACTTATCTATAATATCACTCATCCTTTACATTCGAAAACTTTTTAATTTCAATTTGTGGTGAAGAACATCTAAATAAATAGTTAAAAAATAATAATTCTAATCTTTTTGTTCTATAGTGCACAGCTTAATGTTTTAAGCTTAGTTTGGGCTTAATTATGGACATATTTCACAAATATGTGTTAACCAACAGTACTCCTAAAACAGGATTTTTTTGTCTTTATATGCAAATCTGAATCAATCATTTTATAATTTGCTCTTTTGGTTTTATGCTGAAATGTGAGCCGAACATGAGACTTTGTGAGATGTACCCCCTCACCGTGAGGACTGCGACCAGCGCTCCTTGCAGGAGACCCACAACCACATCGCTCCAGTGGTGCTTGTAGTCAGACACACGCGTGTAACCCACATAAATGGCGAAGGCCACCAGGAAGAACTGAATTGTGGGCCGGAGGAGGCGGGCCCATTTGGATGCCATACGTGCCTGGACATACAACTACAGAGGAAAAACAATGACAGATTACACAAAACCTGAAGTGACTATGGGAAATAAAATCTTGAGGGTTCAGTAGAGGGAAAATCAATACAAGCCATTGCAAAAAAATACAGGATCTTCTGGTACAAATACAGACTCGTCTGAACATGAGTGAAGCAGCCACAGAACTATTCATTCACCCTCACGTCGCTCCAAATCAGACTTTTTCTAATGACGAATTTCAGGGTTTGTAGGATGAGTAAACGATAAGAGAGCAATAATGATCGGGTGTACTGTTCCATTAAGCACCGCATACTGTGGTGATTTAAAGCTGGAGACATTGAGAATGTTTGCGGTCGTATTTTATTGTCTCCGCAATGTTTCCTGTTGCTCTGAGAGCTCTCCTTTATCTGTCTACACAAGTCTTCTGTGTCAGCATAATTGCAGAAGAGGAAGACAACTGTGACAACTCACCGCCAGAAACAACATGCAGTACATCCCGAAGGAGGAGTGACCGGAGTAGAACGACAGCCTGGCACAACACAATCCACCGAGGACAGATACAAGACAACCATACAAGGAGAAAGGAAAAAGAATCATTTTCACAATCCATGAATCATTCGCAGTGACACATTTATGGGCCATTCTTCACTTTTACACCATGTTTCAAGATTTCATCTGTTAAAACATGCTCCTAATAGCCTTGACCTTCCTTGTTTCCTTTTGGTATGATGTGTGATGATTACTGGTCCGTTTGGTAATAATCCTCAGTAATAATAAAACCTAAATCTATATTTTCAGTTTTTCTTTTTCATTTTTTTATTTCAGCTTTTATTCCAAATACATAAAACATGGTATTAATAGATTTATTTAACAATAACAACACTGCATGGGATTAAGGGATTCTGAACATGTTAATCGTTTAGTAATGTTAATTTAAATCAATGTAAGTAAATAGACACAAACAGAAAAACCAAAAAACATTTAAACCAATTTTAATCTAAAATTAAAAATGAGTAGGTTTACTAACAATACTACTGCTAATAAAACATTTGAAATCATAGTAAAAAAAAAAAAATCAGGACTCAAATATTTCCTTAGAGAAAAAGACCACACCGCACTTTCTAGTGTGTGTCCTATCAGATCTATTCTTATTTCAGTTCTCTTGAGGACGTGTGACATTTGAGAACATGAGTGAGACCTTTGCACTGTAAGGTTCAAAACCTAAGAAAGCACCGATATACTGGAAAAACAGGAAGTGAAACAACAAGTGACAAATATAAACAAATTACAGGAAGAGCGGTTACGACCTCTGACACCTGCTCTTCCCTTCTCTTGCCTCTGTACCTGGATTCGGTCACGTTGCGAGGGTTTCCCGTGCAGTTTATCGCCAGCATGTAGCCGTTGCACACTTCTGGAGCACACACCGCGATGAAGTTGGGCCGCAAGCGTCCGATGGTGTACTTGGCCATATCGGTCAGAGACTGGCTCACACACGCACCGAACAGAAATGTCCCCACCACTTTATAGAGCGCCACAGCGTACTGGTTAAAGTCTGAATTAGAGTACAGACGTTTGGTGTAGACCAGGTAGGCCTCTCCGGAAGTGATCTGCAAGAGAGAAAGCAAGTTTTGTGGCTTTGTTTTTCTAAAATCTTTATCCCTAAGCATAAGAGCATAATAAAATATTAACTGGCAACTGAAAAGTTGTTTGGTAAACCAAAATACTAAATATTGGCACACTGCAAAAGTTGAATTATTTTAACGAAATGACTTTAGTGTTATGCAACACTTTTGAATTACTATTGTGTATCAAATGTGTTACATCAGCTTGCCTTAAGACTCACTGTTAATGATGAGTAAATGAAAGTCAGAGTCTGATGTAGATGACTCATGTTTTAAATTGTACTCTTGCTGATGAATCATGCTGAACTAATCCAAATGTGGACATGATACCAAACCAAATTACACCACATAAAATCATTTCAGAATTACCACAGCTGGTTGGTTCCCACGAGTAATTCAACATCTAATTCTTTCAGATATTTATGATGCTTCTTAAATGTACAGTTCACACACAAATGTTAATTATGTGGTTATTTAGTCACCCTCATGTTGTTTCAAACTTGTATGACTCTGCTTTCTTTCATCTTTGGTACATAAAGGTGAAAACGTGGCCAATATTAATTAAGGTTAAATCTCTTTTATCACACCTGATAAAAGTAGTTTGTATTAAAGTATTATGCGCTACTGTATATTCTCCATTCTGTTCCACATGGAGGTTTGGTTTCTTCATTGGAAAACCATTACTGAAAACATCTACCTAACTGTTGCAAGACACCACAAACATGCCTAAACATTTAAATCCTGTTTCCAGCTGAATAATCACTAGTGACAGTAAAACACCAACAATCTGTATTCATCTTCAAACGAATTATGATCAATATTGCCTAATAAATGACCTCAAAACACCATAGTGTAAACTTAAATATCTTGGCATGTGCATCACTTCATCAGCCTTAGTAAGCTTGCTTGGTAGCTCACCCGGTACAGCACGATACAGTTTTGAAGTCATTTAATAAAACAGCTCAAGGTCTAGCAGAGACAGGTTAATCTCATATTTGCTTGTTACCACTGATGATTAGGTTTAGTGTAGGTGCTAAATATTCTTCAAATACAATAAAACAATGTGTCCAATGGAGCCAATGTCTTATTTAGAACCAGCTACAAAACAGAGGTTGCCCAGAGGAGTCGGAAAACCTTGATTCGCAGGTTCATGTGTGTTTGATATGGGACGGAGCTAAACGTTTTCAGGATACTGGCTCTATGTTTGGACACCCCTTATTACACCCCGTATTAAAATGTTTGCATCACTCACAGACATTTAACGGAACATAGCAGCCAGAAAACGCATTCGTGCGCAAATGAAAATTCTGTTTCTTCAGAGAAACAGATTTGGAGACATGTAGCATTACATCACTAGCTCAGAATGAGAGTCCTAGGTTTGGATTTGTTTCTTGTTTTTACTTCACAAGACGTTATTTGATAAAGTGGAGTACTCTACCATGATGTTTTTATCAGCTGTTTGGACTCTCGTTCTGACAGCAACCATTCACTGCAGAGGATTTATTGCTGAGACACTGATGCAATGCTAAACATCTCCAAATCTGGTGAAGAACCAAAATCCATCTACATCTTGGATGGCTGTAGGGTTAGTACATTTTCAGCAGATTTTTATTTTGGGGTGAACTTCTCCTATAAAGGTTCGCCCAGCAGACTGACTGATGTAGACTCACGATAATGATGGAGCAGGAAATGGTAACGGCGGCCATCATTTTGTGAGAGATGGTGTCTGGTCTGTAGGGGTAACGGATGGTCTCGTCATTGCAGTAAACACCACGCTGGTACGGCTGGTACATGATGGTCATTATGATGAATGGCATCGCAACTGAAACAAAGAAAAACAGAGTTATTATTGGCCCCAGATTGCTGGCTTGGTAACACACATCAAAACGAATCATCTAGCGCATGTCTTTTGTTGAATTTTCCATGGGAACAAAAAGAAAAATGCTTTCATAATTGGAAACAGGCAAAATGTGAGTTCTTCAGTACTTCAGAGTTCTGAATATGAATATCGAGCTAGTGTTCAACACATCAGAAGGGTTTCCGCATCAAGAGACACTGACTAATCATAAAATGTCAAACACATGTTCTGGATTCAGTGATGCTGGATGATATCCGCTCGCCATCCGGATGCAGAAAGTATCAAGGCCTGAATATTCTGAACAGCCCTTTTTCCCTTCGGACAGCACAGATGCCAATTACAGACTGGCGAGGGAAAATAATCTGGGAATTTTAAGGCAGAGTGAAATATATTTGGTTCATCTCAGACATTCATCAACATAGTTTCTATTCCCAAAGCCACGGTAACTTGATAACAGGGTCCTGAATCCTGGGTTATATTCCTTGGATCCACACTCAAGCACATGACATGTGTGAATGTCACTGCATTAGATATATCACAACAAATGGCATTTCAGCAAAACATTTAAGAAACCAATCATTTTAAGATTTATATAGTGCTAATTATATTTATATAGCACTTTTTGGGAGAGGGTTTCTAGGTCATTTAAGGTTCTTTACATGGACAAAAATAAAAAATGTAAAAAGACAACTCCAAAATCATTAAAAAATATACAATTATTATATAAAACAAAAATAACAACATTATATGAAACAAATATAAACTATTAAAATAAGGCTAAAAGGTATACACGGTTTTTATAACATGCAAGTAAAGATATAAATATATTTTAAAATTAAAAGTTAGTTTTTTTCTAAATTTACTTTTCTTTCTTGAAAGAACTATCCCTTCAGGAAGGATTTTAGGGTTAAATAAGCATTGTTAGGTTATCTGTGCACCCATAATCTTTTTCCAGCAAGAAAAATCCCCATTTTAGTTCCAGCAAGAATTCCCAGGTTGTGTTGAGTAAGCATGCATTGTTTCAGGCCCAAAGAATACAAGCTTTTTCTTGCACAAAAGGAAATGTCCATAAACCCGGACAGGGCTGTAAAAAGGGATAAAAAAAAAGGTCCTACATACAAAACATTGACACAATGGCACCAGCAACAACACACGTTTTCACAATGACTCTGACTGTAAAGCTGTCTTTTAACAGATGTGAGGAGATGACAATGAGCTTTGGGGGGTTCATCTGTTGGGAACTCATAAAACTTTAATTAAAACGTTACTGTGTCAATGAAGGCAGAGTCATCAGTTTTTTACAGTAGCTGTTTACTGCCTACATTAGCAGCTGCCGTGTGAATTCATTTAAAGTATACATAAAGGTTGCAATATTTAAGATTTGTATATTTTTTTGAAGTCTGTTATTCTCACCAATCATAAATATATGAAGAAGATCAAAGCATAAGAGATTTCTTTCAAAAAATGTTATTATAAAAAAAACACACAATGCGAATTAGGCTTCCAGGCTAGTATTTTACAAAGCAGTATAACCAGACTTTCACTGGGAGCGTTCGGAAAATGCTTCTACGTAGTTTACTAGATTTTGGAGCAGAGCCACATTCTGACTCAGACTGATAACATTCAACTGGGTTATGCAAGGGTTGAACCTAGTTTCAGTAACACAGCCCTTCATTTAAACATAGTAAGTGTTCATTTACACGAGACTCTCAAATCATGCGTGTGACGGTAAAACTGTCCTTTAGGAACACGACGGTCCACTGTTACAGGATATTCAGAGCCTTACAGATTCGCAAAGGCTGGTAAACAGTCTTTATCAGATCTCTATCTGAAAGTTAAGACTGTAAAAACACACAAAACAACCTTTAACCTCCTTCTATTCAAAGTTTTTTCTCTCCCTTCCTTCTTTTCATTATCTGCTTTATACACATCTCCCTCTTCCTTCTTGTTTGAAGAGACCAAACCATTATTAATCAGTTTTTCTTAGTTTAAAAACAATTACGTCACCTGCCTGATATTACAGGTTTAAGATAACGAAAATGAAGCTGAGGAAACAAGCTGAAAACAATCATTATTCTGCAGTTGCTTTTATTGATGCAACTTTAACAATCGGTTTAGGTCATGAAAATACTTTTTATTGTAGACGAAAGCCTTGAATTTTAAATGTTTTTACATTTATCTGGAAAGACGATGTGTACATTAGGTAAGCAGTCAAAGCGAAATAAACTGTATCGCAAGTCTTAACTGCTTTATCGGACAGTTTTAGGAATGTGGTCCGAGAAAGTCAGCAGATTATCAATCATAACTCCAAGCTTTCCAGCTGTTTTTGAAGGAGTTATGATTAATTAGTCTAGCTGGAAGGTGAAATTGTGATGAATTTATAGGTTTTACGGAACCACAAGCAGTTCTGTCTTGGATAGGTTGAGTTGAAGGTGATAGTCCGTCATCCAGCAAGAAATGTCTTTTAGACAAGTTGAGATTTGAGCAGCTATCGTTGGATCATTAGGATGAAATGATAGATAGCTGAGTGTCATCGGCATAGCAGTGATATGAAAAGCCATGTTTCTGAATGACAAAACCTAGTGATGCCATGAAGACAAAAGAGAAGTGGTCCAAGAACTGAGCCCTGAGGCACCCCAGTAGTTTGATTTTGCGACTTGGACACCTAACCTCCCCAAGATACCTTAAAGAATCTATCTGAGATGTAGCGACTCAAACCATTGGAGTGCGGTTTGTGAGATGCCCTTTGCCATGTCAAAAGCAGCAGACAGATCGAGCAAGATAAGCACAGAAGATTTGGAACCCACTCTTGGTCTTAGGGTTTTAACCATTGAGAGCAAGGCAGTCTTGGTCGAATGTCCACTTCTGAAACAAGATTGGTTACTGTTGAGAAGGTTGTGAGAAATGCACAGATTTGGTTGAACACACCTCGGTATAGTGTTTTTGCAATGAAAGGAAGAAGGGAAACCGATCTGTAGTTTTTTTTATAAGAGATGGGTTAAGGGTGGATTTCTTGAGTAGTGGGGTTATACAAGCTGTTCTAAACATGTGAATGTGTTCATGAGTAAATGCTGTAACTGTAGGAGAAATGGCTCGAAAGGAGATAAGATGGAACACGTAGTAGGATGATTCGAAAGTATGAGTCTGTGGAGTCTTCTGCTTTGGAGAGTGAAGAGAAGGATGTGAATGAGTGTGTGTTTGCTGGTAAGAAATGCTTGACCGATTTGAATGTGGAATTTTGTGCACTGATGGGTTTAATTTTAAGTTGTCAGTTCAGTTGTTAGATTTGATGAAGGAGGAGGACAAAGAAGGGAGGAACATTTTTAAAGAGCATGCAAGCATTTTGTTATGATAGTATGTCCTTTTAGCAATGGAGACTTGAGCAGACGGAAGAGAGGAGTGACAGTAAGATTTTGTGATTCGCACCACAGCCTTTCAAAGAGGACATCAAACAGCCAAGGGCTGGTACGGGCCTGGAAGACAAGAGGCAAGCGCCTAAACAAGATGTACGAGTGGAACAGAAACTCTTCTCAGTAACACCGTTATTTATTAGTCATTTTCTGGACATAAATTCACATTAAATACAGTTCAGTAGTGTATATAATGGAGATGGCAAACACAATATAAAATCTGTGACATGCAGCAAAACATGTTTGTGCATGTTGCTCTAGACCATACTATACACATTTATTAACTTTAGGGTTATGCAAAGGTGTTTTTACAACAAATGATACAACATACTAATATAACAACTTACAGTAGGAGGTCCTTTGAAGAAAAAAAAAAGGCATAACACGCATTAGCTAGAGCATATCAGACATTTCTAGAGCAGGTCTGATATTTAGCACGAAGGGTCTAAATGTCAGCACGGGAAAGAAAAAGTTGTTCAAGCAGGGTCAGCTCTTCCTTTTGCAGCCTGATGGTTATTGTGATATGTATGAGCTGTCTTAGATCGGCACGTTCACTCAGGTTTACTGCTTGTGCCGAATGCTGGTTTAACCTGAGGGATGTGAAACTCTCAGAGAAGATCACTGATGTAGTTTAGAGAACTGAGATAGGAGCAGCTGAAGATCTCAAACTGAGCACTTTAGAAAATAAGGCTGGGATTCGTTGGAGAATTGCAGTCGTATGGCAGAGTTCAAGCGTTTGGCTTTTAATAAGAGTGCATGTGCGGGAAATTTCCACTGGCAGAGGTGCTGCCAACTCAGAGGAGGCGGATCGCAGCGTGCTCACAACAACAGTTCAGAGTTGCTCATCACTCCAAGTAGTTCAACTGCAGGCAAACTACCCTTTATAAAGACAGTTAAAGCAGTTTAAAGTCATTTACCTATATTGAAGTGATTTAAAAGAGCAATAACATTTTAGCTTTTTAGATTGCATGATTTATGTAAATAACAGTCTGTATTTAAATGTTCTAAAAACAACGGGGATCTCAATTAGAGTTAAAGCACTAAATGTGAACAAATTCACACTTAGTCACTAACAAAGTGTGTCAAAAAAATAACTAACCAACATGAAATGTGTCATAGGAACTTCTGGGAATGCTGCTCACTCAAATATAAAAACAAATATTTTTTTACATATATTTTAACATTATTTTGGTATCATATAACTCAGTTGTATACGGTCGTGCTCAAAATACAGTTTTAACTAAATTAATAATAATCATTTTGGTAAATAAAATAAAATATTAAATGAAAAAAAAAAATACAGAATCAGTGTTGCAGTATTATGTTTTTATTAAAATATTTAATTACTAAAATATAGATAAATAAGGTTTTATAGGCATAAATTCTATATTTAAAAAAATAAATGATGACATAAAAATAAAAAGGTAATTCAAAATAAATATAGATATATTTAAAAAAATACTAAAATGTTATGGTAAACATGTCAATGCTTTATTAATACTATTTAATTAATTAATACTGCATGAATATTCCTTATCATGACACAAGGTAAAATGTACTGCCATGACAACATGGTACATTTGTAAAGCTATTTCTTTTCTACCACAGCTCCACAGGGCTAATGCTTTCTAATTGTCCAGCAAAAACATGTTATACTGAATATGGAACATACACATATTATATTTGATGGAACATACCAAGCACATGAGGTGATGATGGTAAACTAAATATCCAAGAGAGGCGGAGCTCCTCAAAAGGTCAACAAATGATGACATTTAGCTTACAGTAGTATCTTTGTAGCATCAGGAAATGTCTGTCAAGTAGAAGAAAGACAGGTTCCTGTCTCGCCATTTGAACATTTGTCTATTTTGTTTGTGTGTTTAATGTCACCTGAAATAAACATGCTCCAGAGGAGATCTTTTTTTTTAATTTCTGTAACTTTCTTCTGAGCTACTTTGTGAGGGAATTGTGTTCCAGTTAAATATTGAAACTTGTGTCCACACTTACTTCTTCAGGTTTAACCACAGGTCAGATTTAGGCCCAATCCCAATTCTACCCCTTACCCCTACACTTTCCCCTACCCCTCCGTTTGGCGCGTTCACGTGAAGGGGTA
>JAUMHQ010000031.1:2765160-2776691 GCA_032361165.1 Enteromius paludinosus | reverse complement strand
AAATCTTTGTTTGTGTTCTGCTGAGGAAACAAAGTCACCTACATCTTGGATGTCCTGGGGGTAAGCAAATAAACATCACATTTTCATTTTTGGGTGAACTATCCCTTTAAAGCTTCACCTCTTATCCATGCAACACATTGCTTTATTTAAACTGTCCAATTAAACAAAACACTGAAAATTATGACTTTTTACATGCAAAGACCAAACTTCCCCTATTATAGGTTTTTGAAAATGATCTTTCATGCGGTGCGTTCAAACACTGCAGAATTGGCCACACAGCTGTCAGGTGACATATGGAGGCTGGCTTACCTGCAGGAGCAATGGCTTCTGGCAGGTGTGTGAACTTCTCATTGCAATAATTTCCTTCACAGCAGCAGAAGAACACCTGCGGACTCTCCTCCGTGGCCACACACTCCTGCCTGCTCACACACACAGACAGAGAAAAGTTACAGAAACAAATCCTTGCCCCGGTTTTAAAGACAAGTCCTGAACGGTTTCAAATGAAAGAAACGTGAACTGCCTGATCTTAAGACAAAACAAAGCTAATGATATGTTTTAAGATGCAAACCCTTAAAACTACTAATAATTAATAATGATCTAATTTAACTATGGCCTAATCCCGGCTTGGCTAAGCCCCGTCAATGAAACCAGGCATAAATGTAGTAACTGATGTCTACAAAGAAAGCACAAAGCATGTATTCAAGAGCATCATCGTTTCAGCCGTTCAAAACAGTTTACATGTTTTGAATTCTCACTGATCGAGATCTAATGTGACATGTTTGCATGTTTTCACAAGAGAATATGGCTCTTGGCTAGAAATAAAACTGCTTGTTTCAAAACAGCAACCTTGTAAGGGACACTCCACAGAACAATATTCTGTCATTTTCCTAAGCTTCTATGCTTTTTCTTGTGTTTCAAAGCATTTGGAGCTATCTAATTTTCCCCAACAGTTAAAATAGTTGTACAAACATCAAAAGAATGAATGGATAGCTTTTAATTAGTGGTTATATTTTAATACTAAAGTTATCAACACTGACTGATTAAAAGTGACAGTACAGACATTTATAGTGTTACAAACAAATATTTTACCATTTTAAATAAATGCTGAAATATTAAGAATAAAATGTTTTCAACATTGATAACGACAAAACAAATTTTACCTAAGGAGCAAATCAGTATATTAGAATAGTTCACATTGTATATTAGTATTTTAGAATGATTTCTAAAGTATCAAGTAACACTGTAGATTGGCTGAAAATTCAGCTTTGCATCATAGAAATAAATTCCATTTTAACATATAATCTCATAGATTCCAGTTATTTAGAATTATAATCAGTGTTGGGGATAAAAGTAACACTAGTTACTTTGTTTTCTTATTTACTGACTGACAAGTCTCCAGAAATACAGAGGAATTGTGTGCGTTGTGTGAATACGGTGTAGTTCTAAATGTGAGTGTGCATTAATTCACCTCACTCTCAAAAAACAGATTTAATATTCATCTAAATTAGTTAAGATAAACTCAGAATATGACGCAAACCTGCAATATTTAAATTACATAAATGTATCTAATTGCATTTTATTAACCAATGTCTTTGCTGCTGACCTGTAATGTTCCAGTTTAACCATACTTACGAACAACAACAAAAAAAACTATTGTGCTTTGTTTTTTTATTGCTGAAGAGTATTGAACTTCTCCTGTTTTCTACTTTTCAGATGTGAATTAACTTTATCTTCAGCCTGAGGTTTATTCATTACACTTGTGTGAAAGGGCTTTTACATTTGCTATAAACAGAACTTCTTATATTAAAAACAAACACTCAAGCTCTGCCCATATTTAAAAAGTAACGCAAAAGTAACGTATGCATTTCCATAAAAAGACATAAAAAAAAACATAATTAGTTACTTTTTTTTAGGAAGTAACACAATATTATAATGCATTACTTTTAAGAGTAACTTTCCCAAACACTGATTATAATAATATTCCACCATACTACAATTCTTACTGTATTTATTGTAAAATAAATGCAGCCTTGATGGGTTGATGAGACAAAAAAAAAAAAGTTTAATCTGACTCGCAGCACATTTAAAACAGTATGTTTAAATAATTTCTGTTACATTAAATGAAATTTGTGATATCATAAGACATTAACTTTGGGCTTAAAACACGTTCTGGTTGTTGCCAAACTTGACTCAAACTGTCACATTATATAAAAGAGGTTTTGATGTCACCTGTCGTAACAGTTGAAGTCATCGAGCCAGCAGCCTTTTTTGACCAGGCGAATGGTTCCGGTGGAGTTCAACCAGGAGGCGTAACAGTGCAGCCTCTTGTCTTTTTCCCCCTCGCACCTCTCAAACCCGCTCTGATTGGTTTTCTCCGTCCGCCAGTTATCATTGTAATAGACACACTCTCTAGTCGCCACCTCCGCCTGACTGCCTCCTGACAGAAAACACAGAAAGGAAGAGACTGAAATGCATTTTCTTGACCAAACAGATGGACAGCACTGTCGAGATTTTGGTTACCAACATTCTTCATAATATGTTCTTTTGTGTTCAACAGGAAAAAAAAAAAGGTTTGGAACAAAAAGAAGACGAGTAAATAAGACATTTTCATCTTTAAATTATATGTTAACGGGTTTGATATTTTCTTATGCATGAGACACTAGAAGTGTGGCTGGTTTGTGATAACAAATAACTGAATGAGAGCATATTGCGCAAACATTATCAGAAGATTTTATGAGATCACAAGCAACATTTACCTGTCAATCAAAACCTAATGAGATGTTTAAACACTTAAAACCCCCTCATCAGAAACCCCAGTGTGTGTTCAACTAGCCATCAAACCCCCGAACCAAAACACACAGCCACAAACCACACGCTTCACGGCTAGATGATTTAAGACCAGTGAAGTTTCTGTGGTCTTTAAGAAAACCACCAAATTAAATCCAGATGTCGGATCAGCTGTCAGAAGGCACATCTTGTCGTCTTCGTATAACCAATGCCACAACGCTGTGAATCGCTGCACACAATTGCACAAAGAACTGGGTCAAGGATCGTGAGATGATTACATAGTGTAAGATCCACACAACAGGCGAGCAGAAAGACCTCCTAAGGTCAGACTGAAATGGGAGAAAATAGCAGATTATGACAAATGTTGGATTATGTATAAAGGGAACATGAGAAGAGGTTCCTGCTCATTGCATATATTCAAAAATACATAAAAACAAAGCCTGCCTCTTTGAATTTGACATAGCTGCCGGCCTTCCTTCCCTCTTTGCTTTGTCTTTTCAAATACTACTGTGCTCAATGCTCGACAATTATTATTAATAATAATAACTTTTATTCTCTTTTTTTTTCTCCTGACAATTTTAATGCATAACCATTTTAATGCTTAACTGTTAAAACACGATTGTCTTTATTCTTTTAGCACATTTTTGACTAATTATTACTTCGACCTAATTTTTTACACCACTGGTACTTAACCTGATGCTTAACTACTATTATTTTTACCTACAAAAATATAAATAATTTTTTTCTGTCTTTAACTGAAACATATCAAATATCAACTAAATATTAGCTATATTATTAATATTTTTGCATTGTCTTTTTAAATACAACTAAACTCAAAACTCAGCACATTATTATTATTACAATTTTTTAAACCCGATGATAAATTAAGAATAACTAAACAAGTTTTTATTGCTATTTCATCTTTTTTTTTTTCATTTTTAAGGAATTTACATTCACAAATAATTAGCTTTTTTGATTTGGACACCACTGGCACTGAACCTAATCCTTTATGGTTTTTTTTTTGATGTTGCTTTATTCTAAGCTCAATTAATATTACTGAGTCATTTTTTTTAAATTTATTTAAACCACTAAACTCTGCGTTTGTCACTTTAACTGAAAATCGTTAGAAATAACAGTAGATTACGACAATGTTTGATGAGCTCCACAGGAAAAGGGGTTTTATGTACATTACATACAAAAAAACAAAGCCTGTCCCTTTAAATTCGACGTATATATCCACTAGCCACCCTTCCCCCCTGCAAATGTGACCCCACCTACTCACTAAAGCACCCAGGATCAAGAGCGACGGGGCTACAGAAGCTTTAGCGCCAGGGTTCATGTTATGAGTTAATGTTCATCACGCATTTATTGGCTAAACAATCGTTGATAGATCAATGCATGGTTCCTTTGTCACTGATACTGGGTGTCACATGATAACAGAATTAAATCTGCAGCCCCCTACTTAAAACCCACAGCACTCTGCTTTCCCCATTCTCTCTCTCTCACACACACACACACAGAATAAGTGTATTTCTAAGATCCCCTGTGGTGCGCTTTCACGCCAAAGTGACCAGATTTTACCTTTCTTCACCCTGTCACCACACCACAGCTGACACACACACACACACACTGATGTTGAGGGTGTATCAAAGGCTCTTTTGTTTTGAGGGGGTTTCCTCCTCACTGGGACCCGTAAGGGACTCCATTACAAATCAGCTTTTAGGATAAGAAGATTTCCTCACTGTTCCCCTAAAACAATGATCAAAATCAATACATCAACATCAATAACTGGACAAAGCACAAGGCTTTGTCTACTGGTCAAACAAACAGACTGACCAAAACATGAAATCTAAAGCGGGACAATAAAAGGATAGTTTTAAATAACTGATACGCCACAACAATATAATGTAAACAATACATTTGCACACACATCAATAATATATACAAAATAATAAATAACAATAATATAATAATAGAAAATTACTTTTTTTGCCTAACTCTTCATATTTTGTTCTTAGGGCTTTTTTGATTTTGTTTTTTTACACCAGCTGACCAGTTGTTTTTATTACAGTGGAAAAACATTTTAACCAACTTTGTCACTTAAACCATTAAAACTTTAATACAGTGATCAACCGCTAGTTTAATACGGTTTTAATAAATATCAATAACATTTTACTTTATTCTTTCTTTCTGACACATTAACTTCAATGCTCAAGATACGTTTATAGCACTTTTATTTTGTATTATTATTTTATAATAATCCGTATATGTAAAAAAGTATATATTTAAAACAAATCATAATAATATTAAATAATTATAATAATTTTGACAGCACTGGCACTAAACCCGATGCATAAAAATATTGCTGTTATTTTTAATAACTCATTTTTAATTTGAGATAAAGTATACCACTGTTTTGAACAATAGACACTTGATTTAAATAATAATAATAAAAAAAATATATATATTTATTTATTTATCTATCACAAACATATTATAAAGAACTAAATTCAGTGACAATTTAGTAACCACAACTAGTATTTTATATCTAAAATGTCTTATACGTTTCATGAAAACAAACTAACGTTAGTTTGAGAAACCAACCCTTCCGTGAAAACATGAGGCGAAACCGAACGGAGATCGATTGTTTCAACAAACCACCGGCTGCTTTACTTTTGTTCTTTGGGCCCACGATGCCTTTAAACAACAATAAACACCACGCAACAAACTTTAAAACAGCCCACTAGAGCTGGATCAAACCTAAATAACGAAATATCCCAGACTGGGTTAAAAGAATGAACACCTCATTTGTGCTACATTGAAGCCAACTGGATTGGTTCGGTAACACTGGATGTGTCCCAAAAACCTACTGCGCTGCCTACATAGCCTACATCGTGAGCTTCTCGTGAGAACTAGAACGCTGTCCACATAGGCTTCTTGACTGGGGTTAGTAACACAGTCAGCCACACTATGATTAGATACTATCGTTTTGATTGAAGATGAATCAAATCTCCGTAAACGGGCGCCTTACCTGTGCACCAGACGAGTGCAAAAGTCAGCCAGGTAACAAACATATTCCTTCCTTCGAGGATCCTGGCGATAAACGGCGTCCTTTATGCCGCGAAAGCATTTAAGAATGAAATGAAACGCATGAACGCGAAGGCCTGCGCGCTATTCTTCACCCGCTACAATAACAACACTAGCTCTTCTTCACAACAACACGGTGTATCCCTCAGAAGCGCGCGGATCGGAAACAAAGTCCCTGATGTCGCAAACATCCAGCTTTTCATTCTGACCAGGCTTCAGCAGTGGGAGCGAGAGCATGGGCGCTTAGAGTAGAAGCGAAGCCCCCTTGCGTGTGTCCTGGTGCGTGTTTCTCCCCCTCTCCCGGGGCAGTTGGAGAGGGAAGGAGGGACTGACATGCGAAAAGCTGAACGGCGTCCAAAATGGCTCCTGAGAGCCACAGCAGCGGTGTCAGCGGGAAACCCGGATGTTCACCAGGGCCACTGTGGACTCACTGCTGCTTCATCAGCAGCCCAATGAAAGCAATGCAATCGAGAGAAAAATAATACAAATCATAGCTTACTATCAAATTCAATTGCTAATTCATTGTAGCAGAACTATTTAAAATGACAATAAATCAATTACACACACACACACACACACACACACAATCTAATTCTCATAAACCTGAACAATAATGTTAACTTGTAATATTTTCATTATATAATTAATTAAATTAGAATCATATGTGACCCAGCACACAAAACCATTCATAAGGATCAGTGTTTTGAAAATTGAGATTTATACATCATCTGAAAGCTGAATAAATAACTTTCCAATCATGTATGGTTCGTTAGGATAGGCTATATAATATTTGGCTGAGATACAACTGTTTGAAAATCTGGAATAAAATCTAAATAATGAGAAAAGCACCTTTAAGGTTGTTCAAATGTAGTTCTTAGCAAGTACTAATCGAATATGAAAGGAAAACGAAAAATAAATGAATAAAATACCTGCATTGAAAAATATTTTTTATATCCTAATGATTTTTTGGCATTAAAAAAGGGGTCATTTTGACCCATAAAATATATTGTTGCCTATTACTACAAATATAACCTTGTGACTTAGTGGTTTTGTGGTCCTGGGTCACATATATATACATTAAAATTAACATCCCACTCAAAATAATAACAATTATACTATTGTTCCAAAAACCTGAACAAAATTGTGTATTTATTTATTTATGTATTTTATTTTATTATTTTTTTTACAATACATGGTATAAATGAATAAAATAAAATACTACAGATTACACTATTTCAGCTATATTATACGTTATATGTACCACATTAAAATCAAACCTGCTTCATCATTGGACTCAAAAATATCTAAAGCTAATGAAAAAATGAAATTAATATGTCCTTGTTTAATTTGTGTTCAGTTGTACTGTTCAAACTGTGTTATATTAAACCGAACTGCTTTCAAATGCATACAAACATGTGACCTAATACTACATTATTTACGACCTGGACAGTCTCTAATAGTGAAGCAGTTAGTGCTAAACTCAGGCATGTCAAATGTTTCTTCTCTACACAACCAATCAACAACACAAAGAGTGAGAGAAACCCCCAGTGCTGCTTGACCCCAGAGGTCATGGCTTTGTCCGTTCTGCCCCCCCACCCGCTAACAAAAACTTCAGAGGGTCACATTCCTCCCCCAGACCCCCGGATACTCAGCTGTCGCGAACAAACCCAGGATATTCCCCTCGCACAGGCTTTCCAATACAAAGACTCGCACTGTTGTCCAAGAGAGGAGCCGTTGCGCTTGTGTTACCTTGAGCTTAAACAAGCTGCTCAGAGAAGATGGCGTGAAGGGAAGAAAAGAACAAACATGCTTCTGATTCCAAAGTTCACAAAAGGTCTTAAATCTGTTTTAAAGGAATAGTTTAACCAAAAAATATACTGAAGCTCAGGACATATGAGATGTAGATGAGTTTGTTTCTTCATCAGATTTGGAGAAATGCAGCATTACATAATTTGTTCATCAATGCATGCTCTACAGTGAATGGGTGCCGTCAGAATGAGTCCAAACAGCTGATAAAAACATCATAATAATCCACACCACTCCAGTCTTAAAAAGTGGAAAGCTGCTTGTGTTTGTAAGAAATAAATCCATCATTGAGATGTTTTTAACTTCCGTAAAATGTGCATTTTCTATTCATAATATTGCTTTCTCTTGTGAAAAAAAGTCTCGTGTTATTTAGATTGTATTTAGATTGACCTTTCTTGGATATATTTGCATATTTTTTTAGTTTTGATTTAAATTTTTATTTAATTTTATTGGGGTGCCTTTTGTTATTTTATTGTCTTTTATATTTCTATTTAGCTTTCATTTCTATTTCTATTATTTTTATTTTATTTATCTAGTGTTAATATTTTATTTCAGCTTCATTTAAATGAATTACAGTGATTTTTAATAGTTTAGTTTAAAATGTAGACACCAATAACCACACTTCAATTTTTATAATACATCCTACATGCATATGCAAAGTTTTTGCAATGCGTTTCCAAATTACAGGAAAAGATTAAGTTACCTTGTGAACGCATGTTACTGGCACAACGTCAGTGGTTTTTACATGTCTTCTGCCCCCTGGTGGATAACTCAGCAAGTATAAAATGCTTATCATTTCCAAAAAAATGTGTGGTTTTGCTGTGAAATCTGTGTATCAAAAATATTCAAGCATGTATGTGAGGTATATTTAGTGTATATGTCGTGGGGTTTTTTTAAGAGAGAGAGAGAGGGCAGCAACTTTTGCAAAAACTTTTTTTTTACAATTCACTTTTATTTCAACTCATTGCCTCAGTACAAAATACAAAATAAAACATACAGGGATATTTTTGTGCTAATTGCATTTTAATTTTCAAGTAACTGATTCATCATTGGAATTCCCTAAAGTTAAAAAGCACATAGCTGTGTTATTCAGTAATATAAATCAAAGTTCAGGTTCATTTGATTGATTATTTGGGGTAAGTATGCTTTGAGACATTGATTTTCCTTTAAGAGTGAGGCTGTTTTGGGATGTAACAGTTTAGAAATAGTTAACCACCCTGCAGATAGACTGGATGTTGGGATTCTCAGCTTGCCAGTCCGTGAATGAGCAGTAGTTTCCTCTTTCCACAATGTACATTCGGCCACGATAGTTTGGCTCCTCGTACATGACCCATCTAAACCGGAAAAGAGGAAGAAAGAGAGATATTTGTTAGCAACTGATTCTTCTATATGAACGGAAAAAAAGAGGAATGGCCATTGTTACATTTGTACATTTAAATTGCATATTTTTTTGATCAAAACATGCAAAAGATTTTTTTCACAAATGCCCTGTTTTAATTTAATTTGTGTTAAATGAAAAAAGATGCACTTTTAATCAAAGTTTAAACTTACGCTCCGTCTCCGTAGACTTTAATGGAGTTGAGGCATTTCTTGCTGAATCCGGTGCTCTGGAGGAAGGGACAGTCGTCACACAGTTCAACACACTGACCGGTAAAGTTTTGCCCATCATAAAGCTCCATCCTGTAGTGCTCCCCATGCTGACAGACACAGACAAGCACATTATAACAGAGGTGAGTGTCATATTTAAAAAAATCATACAGTCAAGATTAAAAATCTCGGAGGTCAGATGCATACTATGCTGTTTTCAGAATGCAGATTTTCTTTGTATAGTGAAAACTTGCTGAGCAAACTAATATAATCACTCTATACAGCAGAGTATATTGATTAGCATTATGAGCAGTCTTATTTCAGTATCAATGAGAGACTGTTATGGTTTTCATTAATATTTTGAGTCAGAATTAATTTTTTGTTAGTTTGTCATTTTGATGTCTTTATTCATTTTTTATTATTACATTTTCAAAATATTGCTCTGTAGTTTTTATGTATTTTTAATTCTACATTTTTTATTTCAATTATAGACCAAGTTTTAATTTGAATTGTTTTACACTACAGTAAATGACAATTAGAAATATTTGTAAACTTGTTTTTTATAATTGTAAATGAATTGATTAAAAATTTAACTTACCATTACCATTATAATGCATGTCTTTATGCAAAGATTTGTCAAATTTACTAGAATTTTGGAGTGAAGATTATTTCAAACAATTTCTCTTTTTCAGTGTATCTGAAGTTTAAAAAAAAAAAAAAAAAATTAATGAGTTTAGGTGTAGTATTGGTTTATTATAATAACCTTAACAATACGTCCCAATATGCACAGTGTTTCTTACTGATAAATGAACAAACAGCCAAAAGTTAACACATTTACATAAAGCAAACAAAATAAAAAATATGCAAAAGTTAATTCCACTCAATATAATGATGCCATGCAATAGTGCAGCATGCTACCTTTGTTTAAAAAACCCTTCTTTAAAAAACATGACATTCTAAAAATTATTTGTAAATAAAGGATATTGGAGTATGTTCTACATAAAATACCATTTCAGTTCTTCTACTTGAACGTGTCACTTGTCATTTCACTGTAATATTTGCAAACAATTACTTAGCAAAGAAAAAAGAAAATTAGCAATACACTTTATGTTTTCCTCTAGGTGTCTTGATACTCACCATTTTGATTGGCTTGCAGGAGCCCATGTGATCATTGAGGGCATTCCAGCGTTGGAAATCGGGATACTCTCCTTTTTCCAGCATGTACTGCTGTCCCTTGAAATCGGGATGATCGAAGCACACCCAGGCCCCGCTCTCCACCCGGATGGAGTTCACCCTGTTCATGAAACCACGGTCCTGGAAGTTCTCACAATCTCCGAACACCTCCAGCCTCTGGCCCGTGAAGCACTTCCCCTCGAAGAACACTATCTGGAAGAAGACACAGAGTTTTTTGATTCAGCTACAGTCACCGGTGGTGAAACAGACTCTGTGAAACTGAAACTACATGAGATCGCAGCGTGAGCTTCATTAATCAGCATCACACTATGAACACTTTCCATCTCGTGAAGTTTCTTACTCCATCCTGGCATTAACCCAGTAGAGCATATGGAGCAAATGTAAGTTCGAATAGCTTGTTTGGGGCAACTGCATTAATCATTTTAAGCTTTTACTTCTAAATATTGTACTTATAAAATGCCGATATAAAACATGAAAAACAAAGAAATTAGAGAAAAAATAAGGCAGTTTGTCACAGTGAAATATCAACTGTTGAGACATTCTTTAAATTCTTAGTTACGCAGATGCTTTTGTATGCCTTGCAGTTTGCCTAAACATTAGCTTTCTATAAAGGATTGAACATTTCTTATGTAAACTTCTGCTTTTGTGAATATTTCACCATGGTAAAGCTGCAGCAGGCTAAACTTGCAAAAATACAGTAGTTTGTGATAATCAGGAAAGCAGTAGTTAGAATGGGCTGGAAAACTTATAGGTTACCACTGTTCCCTGAGACATTGAACGAGTACTGCGTCTGCTAAGACGCTTATGGGGAAAACTACTTTTTTCCTTAACTTAAGCCTATTCTAAACGCAGTTTTATTAAAACTGCACGGCCATTGGCCGCTGCAGGTGTACTTGTTTAACCAATAGGCGAAGCACCGCCTACAGCGAGCCAATGGCCGCCGGTCATTTGCATGAGGGGGGCGTATCCCGCGGTATATAAGAGTTAATTCAGGTTAATTCGACTGAAGCGACGGCCTCTCATAGCACGGCACGGGACGCAGTACTTGTTCCATGTCTCAGGGAACAGTG
>JAUMHQ010000031.1:2711423-2722723 GCA_032361165.1 Enteromius paludinosus | reverse complement strand
ATAAATATCATTACGTCTATGGAGAGTCCTCATAAATCACAAAAACCAACATGTGTGTGTGTGTGTGTGTGTGAGTGTGTGTGTTGAACTGAGACACAAAAGCATGTAAATTGTTAGGCTCTGCAATGTCACTCTGCGAGTATTGTTCCTCTGTGATTGTGTGTTTTGGCAATCACAGCTCACGAGGACAGTAATCAGAGACGCAAACACACTTCCAACCCGTAGTCTTTTATCATTTCTCATCAGAATTGAACTCACACAGTCCCAGCGGCCCTCCAAAACACGTAACTACTGCCTCCGAATCAATTCCAGGCCTATGCTTTTCTAGCGTGCCACCAATTTAGCCAGAAACTCTGAATTTGTGATGGTCCAAACGAATAGACACATCTGCTTGTTATTTAATGGCAGTAGCGTGTCCAGATGCGGTTTGCTCTGATCGATTTTTCTGGTCTCTAAGCTCAGATCAATATGTGTGTCTGCGTGTTTGTGAGAGGAGCAACACTGTCCACTGATTTGAAAACTTTTTGAGGTGCAAATCAATGTGAGAACCTGAGAACGAATCTCACGGAAACAGGTCCAGTTTGCTCTTCACCCCAAAGGCATGAGAAAGTATATTCTTGCATAAGGGAAATTAAGCCCAGTTTGGCATTGTGGCATTATTCTCATGAATACATTGAAGTACATTTTCTCTGAAATTCTCATTACCATAATGCATCCAGGCTTTGTTGTTTTTTTCATGTGTAATTCCCATTTTTCTTTATAATGATCCTCATTACATTCTCATAAATGTAATACTGTATTTTTGTGTCGTACAAAACAAATTGCTGTAGATTTTATTTTAGAACAGCACTAAAGGCAGTGCAAAATGAATAGCACAATGCATTAATATTATTTTACCATGATATATTTTATTTAATTTTATAAAATTCATTAAAAAAAGTAATTAAAATGAGACTTTTATTTGCATTACAATAATGACAAATGGCAGAAAGAATAAACATAAGTGCCAAGAAAATAATGCAGCAATGTTACTAAAAATAAACTTAATATATTCAATAGGTATGGCACGGTTCATGAAAAAAAAACGAACTGTAGAAATGGCAAGTGGGACAGAAAAGGAAGGCTGCCCGGAGTTGGAGGATGCACCAGGGACGAATAAATCTGGTGTGTGGTAACTAGGGTTGCTCGATATACGATGCCGATAGACATCACTACGCCGAGCCGGCATCGCGATCCTCCGCCCTGCCGCAGCAGCAGCAACCAGCTCACGAAAAACACACTTAATCTATGGCGGCAAATCTATGCCTTTAATAGGCAGCGCACCACTGGTGCTGACGAGCGCGGTAAATCATTTCCGCGAGAGGAAAACAGATATACATGCGAAGAAACGGGGCCGCAAGCTCATATAAAACCCTCACGCGCAGTAACACATTATTAAAGTAATACACATTAAAGTAATACATTATTTTTAATGTAGATTTTGGCTTTGTTTTTAGCACTATAATATAACATTCATATTATTATCTCATTACTGTAATACGTTTTTTTGTAGAGTATAACACAAAAGTAACAGCTTTTTTAATTATTAAATTAAATTAAATTAAAGACAGTGTAAAAATAATTGCATAATTTATTACTGTATTACTATATTATTATTCATTTTATTTTAATTTTTTAATCACTTTTTAAATTACAGTTATTTGCATTACAGTAACAAAAACTGGGAGAGAAATTGCCAAAAAAATAATGTAATAACACTGTAATAGTACTCAAATTTACTTAATTTTATTGCTAAATATATCTTTAAGCACACTGTATCCAATTTAGATTCCCACACAAAACCTGATTGTTCTTTACACATGCTGGGTGTTGTAACATTAGCAGATCCACATGTGTGCAGTGTCTCGCTGGCTGATTTTATCGATCGCTGCTCTGTTATTCACTGCACGCTCATTCGAGTGTGACACTGTGCTCTTGTGCTTCTACACTGGACTTTCAGCTTTTCAGCCAGTACAGTCAGATAAGCCTAAAAAGAGCCTGGCGTCATCACTGAATCACCTGTAGCTCAACTTCCAGCTCCCTGAGCTTAATGCCATTCACAGAAGAATAGGGAGGAAAAAGCATCTCAAATCCACAACCAATATCGTCTAGATTCACAGCATCTTTTAAAAGCACCTGCTTAATATACATTCAGTGTTAATCTGGGGTCAACAGAAATGGTTGATGCCAATACTGATCTATATCCATGTTTTTATAAATATATATAGACAAATGGTTTTTCTGTGTTATTTGTTGTTTCTTTGTAATTGTTAAATTAGGAATTTCTGAATAAAAATTGTTTACATGCATTTATCTATCTATTTATCTATCTATCTATCTATCTATTTTTTATCACATAGACAGTTTAAATGCATCTATCTATCTAGAAAAAAAATTCCTGGCCAGACAGATCAATCGGTCTATCTCTAAATGACACAGTTAGTAATAATTACATTTTTCCAGTTCTGTGCCAGATTTTTGCCACATGGATTTCCTGTACGCTTGCCATATTCAGAGTCTGACAGTCGCGTATGTTGCAAAACAAGAGACATATTGCTTTGCATGCACTCAAACTGTTGTTGTCTCCATGCTAGTGAGTTTTAAGTTTGCATTCATTTGCACTAACTGTTATAAACCAACCAGCCTGCAATGACAGTGTAAGGCAGGAAAACAAAGCAATAATGTCTTTAATGCATAGAGTTTAAGGAATATGTTTGGTCTTTGCTTCCTTGTATCTTTGTGAAAATATGGAATTATATGCATGTGATTTTAAACAAACAGAAGAGTTTGATTTTAAGAAATCAGATTTGATTTGCCTCAGAACCAGATTGCATATCAAACAAATGCTCTCCTTGTCTCCATCTCCATGTGGATGGATATACACTGCACTGAATGGCCTAAATGATGCTGATTTTACAGTATTGCACATAAGAGTATAATGCTTAGTATGAGAGACATATTAAAAGTGATGGATCAAAACAATAGGCGCACAAGAGCATTACTCCTTCAGTTTGTTGCAGGGAAAGACACGCTGTTGTGAAAGCATGAGGAGAAACAGCAGTGCACGTGTCGTGCATTCAATTAGACAAAGTGTTTAAAAGTCACAGTATGCATCTATAGAGGATCTATCGGAATAATACAGAGGCTCTTACCTCCAGACCGTGGACTCGGCGCGGTGCTGCGTGCGGTGCTGAGGAGCTGCGCTCTTGGTCTTTATACGGACTGAATTCAGATGCACATGAATGAAATATCAATCCACGTCTGGACGGCGAACAAAGCGGCATTTGAGCTGCGATCCGAAAGGCCACCGCTCCGTCCTGCCATCCTCACAGCAGCGATGCTGGAATATTCCTCCGTCACATCACATCCCGCTCAAAAATACCAAATCAATATCAGCCGAGCGCGAGGTTCTTACCGATACGAGGCTAACCAAACAAAATCACGTCTGGTATCCCTCTGAAATAGGTTAAGAAGCTTTCTCTAAATCTCTTCCTCCCTATGAGCTCAGCTGAGTCGACTCTCTCTCTCTCTCCCTCTCTCTATTGTTCGCTCTGGTTTGTAACGTTCATTCAGCGTGTTTCCGTTTAACTGTGCCTTGTACGTCATAAACATGTAAATGTAATTTAAATATAAAAAATAATCAAATTATTTTCTTCATCATGACTGCTGCAGATTACTTATGTACATATAGGCCGAAATATTTGTCAGTAGGCTAGTAGTATTAGCTTCTGCTAAGAAAATCGGTTTATTAGTACTTGTTAGTGGTTGACCTACGTTACAACAATAACAATGTGTTATTAATCTACAGTTATAGCTTCTTTTTTACGTTCTCTCTCAAAGTTCTTTGCGTTTACGCTGTTCTTTTGATGTTTTTTTGTGTCTGTAACAAAAAGCATAATTTGTTCACCAGTCGTTACTCACTGACACTTTTCCGGTCGGATGATTTCAGCACAAAGGACAGCGACAAACGACCAAAATACACTGGCCTCTACAGAAAAACATGAAATGCACTATATTACACTGAAAAATGCAGTCATAAAAAAAAAAGACAAAAGTGTTTAACTTCAAAACTTCGCTGTTCCAATTAAGTGTGAAAATTGCCAGCAATGGAATGGAAAATTGTTTGTACATTGTTTATTCAGTGTAGTAGGCCTATATTTAAGATATGTCATTCACACAAGTGCATTTGCTGGGGAAAAGTATATACAAATAAATATATTAATATATTTAATGACTTAAGCAATATGTATTTAATGGTCACAATTTATTTTAAGGTCCAGTTCTTGCTATCTAACTATTAATTATAACTTTTAAATATGGCCATGCACTCATATGTGCTTTATATGTAGTAATAATAAGCACTAATATGCATTATAGTTAACAGTGAGAATATAATGTTGTGCTACAGGGTCATTCAAAAACCAAAACATGGTAATACCATAGTAAAGTTCAAATCAATGTAACGATGGAGACGGGGGCGTTCGGATCCAAATGCAGACATTATTTACGCACAAACAGAGTCAGAGTTACAGGAAACGGGTAGAGTAAACAACGGCAAACGGGGATATCAGAGACAATGGCAAGACAATAATCCAAAGTTCGTGGAGTGAGTCAGGCGATGAAGCGAACAGAGTCCAGGGGGCGCAGCTAGAGCGAGTGTCCGAGGGCAGGCTTAGGTCAAGATCCATTAAGGCAGAGAAACACGGAGAGAACACGGGAAAACATGTAGGCCTTGACAACTGGGAAAACATACGGTACATCCCAACATTGACGAGTGCCTCACACAAATACATCCGGGGCATTTACACAAGTGGGACTGGGCGGAGACAACAAATGAAACACCATGACAACAAACGAGCAGGGCGGAGACATGAGTTCACTGGGATAAGTCCGGGCATGAAAATAGAGGTAAACACACACACAGTAGGCTGGGCGCTGGAGTGCCATCCAGCAGCCTGAGCTGGTACCTCCAGCTGATCGTGACAATCAATGGGAATACATCTGCTCTTTACAGTTAGAGAAAAAATCTTAAATTGTAACAGTTCAATAAACATAAAATTAATGAGTAGCTTACACTGTAAACACATTGTATTTTCCCCCTTTATTTCTATTTGTGCTCTGCTAACAAAAACTAAAAAGCAGAATGAGTGAGAGCTTCACTTTACACCCATAAAATATGTAATAGATCAGTCAAAACAAACAACTGGGAAAAGCTATGTTTTTGCCATTTTTAAGTTACTCTGTTATACTGTTATAACAAATGTTATGTTCTACATAAAAGCACTTGATGTAGGAGCAATACAGCATAATGCACTAACTCACAGTCCATTACTGTCTTTTACGCTCTAATTACATGAAAAAAACACTTAAATGTAGTGATAAGCGGGTGATCCGTTTGTCGTACCTTTCATTTGTTTGTACTGATGTGCGTGTTTATTTCATAAAGATAAAGACAGTATGTTGTGTCAAATAACGGATTTGTTCTTTGCTCCTGGGGTGACTCTCATCCCATAGCAAAGACGAATCGAGTGTCACCCTACGTTAATAATGCATCTCTCCCCGACTGATAATAACAAAATTTATTTCAGGACCAAGCCTTGCTGTTAATGAATGTTTCGACAGAAACAGGCTTATCATAAATGATAGCCACCCCGGTGTCAACTGCATAACCCAACATCTCAATAATGTGTGTCCTCATCTGCTGCACTTTGTAATAAAAAATAAAGGCTCTGTGATGTCATTTCCCCTTTGTCTGAAATCCATAAAACTATGGTGCACAATGGAAGGTTGAGTTTTCAGCAAACAGGAATGGCACTGTTGTCATGGTGATCCTGAGATGACATTAATACTGGTTTTCGAGACGGAAGAGAAACTCTGCCTTTCCTGTCTGTTTGTTCCCCTGTGTGGAGTGTGCAGCTGGAGTCTGTGCACATAATCCCAGTTGGGCTCTTTTGATGGCATGCGTTATTGTTTATATATGGGTCGTATTAACCTCAGATGGAGCAGGGGAGAGGAGGATCAAGGCGAGCTGACCCACATTCACATATGTTCTTATCTGTGTGCATTCGGGATGATGCATGTATTGTAGCGTTTGTTTGCATTTACTGTGCATGTAAATACCCTTAGGGCTGTGCTGGTCAATGTCGACCCAGATCAGAGGAATTACACATCAGAGACCCGCGTCTGGAAAAGATGAGAAATTTGCTTCAACACGTACAAAAGAAACACACATTTTTCTAGACAGATTTTACCAACCGCTGCTCCAAAAGCAAGAGAGCTGCTTATCTGAATTTTTTCTTATTTGAAGACCTCAAACGCACGCTCCCAAGCCTAAACACTGCATTCCATCCTTACTTGGGTAGACGTTCTTGGCTGACCTCTGACAACAAAAGGAATGATGTGTGGAAGAGAAGTTTAATATAGAAAAATTCTATATTTACCAAGGTAAACAGAATGCAGCATAAGGCATTTATATTTAAGTTTGTTTTCACTTTCAGGTTGTCGAGCAGGAGTCTCTTGTGCTCACCAAGGCTGCATTTATTTATTCATAGTAGTTACAACTATAATATATCACACTTCTAATAATATACTGTAAAATGTCAATTTAATCTCCTCAGAGATCATTCTAATATGCTGATTTGCGGCTCAAGAAACCCTCCACTGGCCTAATGGCTACAGGGAGTTGGGCTTGTAACCCAAAGGTCACGGGTTCAAGTCCCATATCCGGCTGGGATTGTAGGTGGGAGGAATGAATTTACCAGCACTCTCTCCACCAAATCTGGAATATAGAGCTGAGGGTACTTGGACAGGATCTGGCTCTGAAGTAGCTTCTGAGGACTCCCGGACTGGATCGAGATCTCTGACTGGAGTGGGTTCTAAGTTTTCTCGAACCGGATCTGGCTCTGGAGTGGATTCTGAGAACTCCTGGACAGTGTAGAAACTGGATTTAGGGAGATCAAGATCCCCACTCCTGATTTGAGGATGCAGACACATGGGTTCAATCAAAAAGTTAAGTATTTATTCACAACTCAAAGGAATGGCTTCCAGGCAAAACATGAACTGAAAATACCTGCAGAAGCAGTCAAAACAGGCTTATCTTAAATGTCCTTCTTTCCTTTCTCTTGTAGGTAGGTAGTGCACCAAATGACCAAGACAGACAGGTAGGTTGAGACCAGCATGGCAAGCTCGCAACCTCGAGACCAGACAGTGAGCGTTTTGAGTGAGCATCTTTATGAAGGATGCAGGAAAGTGGATGCAGGTGTAGCTGATTAGGTGTGAGTGATCATGACAGAGTGCAGGTGAGCAACACTGAACTCGTGGATGTGTTGAGGTGACTGGACTCATGGCTGTGACAGTTCCAAAGCAATTACTTATTAGGACTTTAGGATTTGAACTATTTGTAAACAACAAGTATTGCCCTGAGAACAGAGCAGCTGTCTGCTTACTACAAAACAGTCTCTATACGAGATGTGTGTGCATGTGCGTGTGCATTTGTTTTGTGTCCATAGGCAGAGTGGTTTGTAGGGATTATTGTAACACTGAATTAAGAAACATGGTTTCACCCTGGAGAAAGAGGTGGGCCATGACTTAAACAGCTTTGAAGGATTACAGCATTGAAAAGTCGTATTGTAGAAAGAAAACATGAGCAATGGCGTATGGACAGATGTTTTCTTTTTCACTAATCTTTGGGGGCTTGGGGAGGGATGAGAACAAGGGCTTTAGCACAAACAGCAGAACGGCGATCAGACACACACACACACACACACACATTCAGACATCTGTCTCTGTGTTACTGTCGCTCATGGTCAAAGAATCAGCAGAGAATGAGCAAATTAGACTGATTAAAGGAATAGTTCACCCTATAGTGTTTTACTCATGCTTTCTAAGATGTTAATGAGTTTGTTTCTTCACGGGAACAGATTTGGAGAAATGCAGCATTACTTCACTTGCTCACCATTGGATCCTTTGCAGTGAATGGGTGCCGTCAGAATGCAATACCAAACAGCTGATAAAAATATCATAATAATCCACTCCACTCCAGTCCATCAGTAAATGTCTTGTGAAGTGAAAAATCTGCATGTTTGTAAGAAACAAATCCATCATTATAGCTTCAGGTTAAAATATGACTTTATTGATTCCACCAGTTATCTCATCTGAATCAGAAAGAAAAAATAGAAACACAGATCAAAGACTGTTTACAAGAGAAAACAGTCCAAAACAGTGCATACCACAAATGTTTGGATTTTGCAGTGAGAGGACAACAAGGGATGGACTTCTTCACTGGAGGAAGCATTATCATGGATCATGGGCTAGAAGCAATGTTTTAAAGTTAAAACGCGTTAATGATGGATTTGTTATTGACAAACATTCATCTTTTTACTTCACAGTAGCCTGCATGAATCAATGGACTGTGTGGTGTGGAATACTTGTGGATTATTGTGATGTTTTTATCAGCTGTTATTCTGACAGCACCCATTCACTGCAGAGCATCCGTTTGTGAGCATTCCTCCAAATCAGTTCTGATGAAGAAGCAAACTCATTTTCAACTCGGATAGCCTGAGGGGTGATTGCATTTCACACACATTTTGATTTTTATGTGAACTATCCCTTTAATGTTGCTTGCTTTCATCTGCGTGTCTTTGTGTAACCAGTATTTCATCTATTTGTAATCAAATGAATGTCCTTCACCACTCATTCAGCCCAAACACTCACAACCCATCAACACAGTCGTCTGTAAATATACTCCTTATTGCCTTTCAGCAGCGATCCCTCAATAGACTCATTACTATTTCAGAAACACATTGCACCACAATCGATACATTTCCATTAGCTTGATGGACGACTGTTTTTCAAATGCTCTCCTGTCTTAACAGAATCACAGGATGGCGTTTATGAGACACAGAAGTGTCATGACTAATGCCTTACTCTTGATACGACGTCTGTCTTCCTGGAATTTCAGACCATTTAACTTCAGCCGATTATTCACATTCAGACACACTGCAGAGCTATTATTTTCACGTTAAAGCCTTGATGAATTCATGTGGTAATGCCGCGTGTGAAAGGAGAACGGGGGAAGATGGCTACAGTAATTTTCCATCTCTTTCAGATGTTGTGAAGGCCTGTTCATCCCTCTCCGTCACTGACAATGCCAGGCTCAATCTCCTATAATTCATCATTCGTATTGACTTACAGGACTTCTCAGAGGACACAAACTGCAGCCAAAGCAGGAAGCAATCCAGCAGATATGAATACCTGAATTCATAAAAAGACAAGGAACCTTTAAAGCATGCTAATTTTATGCATCCCACATGCTCCATTAATTAAATATGAAAGCACACAAACAGACTGCTGTAGTTTGCGTATACACATTCATTCACAACATGAATCCTGTGAGAATCTTCTCAAACAAATGCAAATCTGCTCGTGTTAGCATTTCTAGATATAGTAGGTGTATCCACATTTAAGAAGCTCCTAATTAATGTCAGCATCAAAACAGTATGGCCATATTAGTAACAGCGTAGACCTAAAGCTACTACGCTATGCAGTGTAAATACTTGGTATAATAAAAAGAATGCTGCATTTGCTAGAATGTACAGTAGAAATGGCACAGAATACTGCCTTTTACAATACAATGTAATTGTTGTAAATGATGATGGTGGAACTAATAATTACATAGCTCTTTGATTTATTATATATAAAGATTTTACACAAAATGAGAAAAACAATTCTTTCTGAGAATGAAAATTAATTATTCATTACATATTAACGAATTGTCACGCCCCTGCAATGTGTTTGTCGTTGATTTTCCCCATGTGCTCTCTGTGACCCAGTTTCTGTCTTAGTTGATTATGTCCAGGTGTGTCTTGTTAATTAGCGTCATTGTCTGCCCTATCAGTTTAGTTCATGTTGTCGGTTCATTGAATGTGTTAGCGTTTTGTGTGTAACCTCGATCTGCCTACCTGTCTGTTTGTAGAAACCCTTTGTGAGTATTAAAATACTATAAGAATCCTGATCTCTGCTCGTTCGTCCAACACAGAAGCGTGACAGAATGAACCGACCACAAAGAAAGTAGAGTGAGCGGCGTGTCATTTCCCAGCCTTTTATTTCCGTGTTTTTGTCAGTTTTTATTTAATTTTTTCCCCGATTTTTCCCTCATGGATACCCACGATTTCAACTATCTCCTCCTCCTGCTGGAGCAGGGGGAGAAATCGCTCGAGAGCCATACAGGACAATTCCTGGACATTGCATACTTCACCAGCTTTCCGGACAACGCGCTCTGTGCTTTCTACCGAGGAAGTCTGAGACCTGAGCACAGAGTGCCGCTGTCCGAAGATGGCTCTCGAGCGGATTTCGCCGCCTTCGTGGAGTGGACACTGGCGAGGAATGGATTGTCCTTCACCGTCTGTCCTGTTGATGATCTCGCCAGTGCCACTCCAGACCCAGAGGCCAGCCCACCATCTATCCGCAACGAAGAGCCCATTTCTGAGCCCACCGCTGCTGCCACTGCAGAGCCTAGCGCGACTGACGAGCCATCACAAAAGGAGGTGACAGAGCCGAGGTGTGCGCCAGAGCTACAGAGCGTGACGACAGACCAGGTGAGAGAGCCGGAGTGGGAAACGTTTGCCGAGGACTTCGCCACAGACAGTGTGAGCGCGGAGAGGAGCTCCGCCCACTGCATCAAGGCTGAGGGTGAGCTGACCAATCTGGGAGAAGGAAAAAAAGAACTGAACTCTCATATAACTCCAATTCCAGTTCCCCGTGTGCGTCCTCCGGTACCTGCACCACGCACAAAATTTAAAATCCCACCCGCCCACCCTGTCATTCCCATGCCACTGCTGTCTACAGCCAGTCCCGTCGCTCACCCTCTCGCCACGCGACTACCAGCAGTCATCGGCGTCAGGGGATCCCTCAGCTCCGCCTCCTACCTCCGAATCCTGGACTCCGCTTCATCCCTCCGACCCGTCGGCTACACTGGGCTCCCTAGCTCCTTCCTCTACGCCGTGGTCCGTCAGTCCGCCAGCTCCACCGGGCTCCATCGTCCCTCCAGCTCCATTTTGGTCTGTCGTCGACCATCCACCGCCTCTGGGCTCCACTCCTCTGGCTGCGCCTCGTCACTCCGTCCTGTCGGCGCTGTCAGGGTCCTCCATCCCTCCAACTCCGCCTCAGTCCACTGTCGCTCCGGCCCCGCAGCGGCCCTCCGGATCCACGTCTTCGCGTCAGTCGCCGGCACCCCTCGTTTCGCCTTGGCCCTCCAGATCCTC
>JAUMHQ010000031.1:2614378-2626148 GCA_032361165.1 Enteromius paludinosus | reverse complement strand
ATCTAAATGAAGATTTAAAGGGGAAGTACACAGAACAGAGTGATTTCAAAAGAGCTGTTTCTGACAGGGTAAAATGAGCGTTTTTAAAACTACCTGTAAGAAATTTTAAAACAAACTATACTGCAAATTTTCCTTTAAGACCCTAAAGAATCATATTAGCTAGTGGAAAACTGGGTTTGTTCGACCCTTTTAATATCATGCTTAAGACTGGGGGTTTGTTCAAATGACTAACCTAAAGTAAAGCAGTAGTTATGGTCTTGCTTTTGCAAGCGCCATTAAAAACATGATAAATGCATTGCACATTTTTTGGTGCTTTTATGTGAAGTGTTTTCTGAAAAATGCAGTTCTTCATGCTTTTCTCTTCTCTGTCCATCCATTCATCCTGTGTTTATGGATGTATCAGCTGTATGACTCACCGTATTCAACTCTAATTTGAGAGAGTCCCGTTGGACTCCAGCTGGAGGTGACAGACCTGCGTTAGAGAGAATTCTAATGTGCTCATCACAATCAGCACACCGTATACACAGTTTAAAAGTCTGAACACTGATGATTCATATTGGAAAATATATTACAGAATAAATCTGCTACTAAACACCCATTATAAATCCATGGACACATTTAGAGAGCTATGACACCTAAAATGTGTAAATGAGATTAAAATGCTACTGTGCAAAGGAAGATGTTCAGTTATTTTATCTGAACTTTTAAAAGATGAGGTTTGAAATTAGTTTCAGGTGAACAACTTTATAGTTCTAGTTTTCGGTTTTAATTTATAGCCTATTTGTGTGTGTGTGTGAGTGAGTGTTTTCTTTTGTCTGTAGCCATTACTCAAGTCTTCAGTGTCACATGATCCTTCAGAAATCAGTTTTATATGCTGATTTTGTGTTTAAGAAACATGTCTTATCAACAATGCTGAGAACTTTTGCATTGCTACTTACTATATATTTTGGGGAAACCATGATACATTTTTCAGGATTCTTGATTGAAAAGTTCAGACAGCATTTATTTGACATAGAAATATTAATTATAAATGTCTTGACTGTCATTTTTGATTAATTTAATGCCTCCTTGCTGAATTAAAAAACGAAATGGCAAAACTAATAACAGATTCTGTAACATTACATAGTTGGTACTCTATGTTAATACTAATCCATTGTATTACTACAGTAGGTGCGTTTGTACTATAAACATATCATTTTATAAAATTTTTACATTACACAAAGCATTATAATCCAATCATATTATAGTTTAATTTCACATGTTATACTAGTAAGGTTAATCCAATTACATTATGGTTAAACCTGGAGTGATAAATCAAAATCAAAGTACTAAAAAGAGAGATAAATTGGCCGGTATAAAATCTCTCCTGCAATATTTCATTCATGCATGACAGGCATCTCATGGTTCATGGAGGGGCCTCACTATTTCTAATACTCCGCTGGTTGAAACATATACGCATCTGTTATCAGCAATGATACCCATCTTCAAATATATAGATTCATATATACTGGTAGAGAGAGAATGTAATGTAACAGAGCAGAGCAGCAGTGTTGTGTATTCTTGTTTTTTGCTCCTCGTCTGCGATATCTCACCAGGTCATCTCACTCCATGCATTATTCCTTAATTTAAATAAATTCTTAAATAAATAAGAACGAGGCCTTCTGGTTCTCTCTTCTGTCCTTCTGCATTAAACACAGAGCTGCGGTTGTTTCCACAGCGTTAAACTTCACCTACCACAGACCATGTAAAGAGGTCACCGGCAAGAGATAGTGCAGACCCTGCTGAGATATGACATCCTGTGTGTATTTATGGAGGCCCGAAAGCAAGCCTCAAGAGACCAGATAGGAAAATATCGAGGTCTCCTGGTTTGTGTTTGAACGCTGTCCGAGTTTCGGTGGATTGTTTGCGGACAGCGGGGTGCCGCTGTGCCAGTCGCCATGGTTTGTTTTGTTTGTCTGACAAATGTTGAGGTTCGACTTTTTGACCTGCGAGACGTGTTTTGGAAGATTTCAGACTTTTGCTACGCAAGCGGCTAGAAGGAGGTCATTGTAATTATCAACAGGGCGCTGATAAAAATATGTTCCGTCTCTAGTGTTTTTTTCCAGGTGTTTATTTGGTTTTAGTTGAGTTTGGAAATAAAGTGTTCCAGTGCATCAGATTATTCTGGTGATCTTGAGTGGGTACGGTAATGTATCTGAACTGTTGAGACATCGCTGTCACAATGTTTATCTATGCACCCTCTAAAATGTCTCTCATAGGCTATATTTGGGTGTTATAGGATGTAATAGAAAATAATATAGTGAGATATTTGATTAGCTCTGGTCCCAACATATGGACCTTAGTTAGGTTGGAATACATGTACATTATTTTTTCCCCCTGATTTCCTTTGAATGACTGTCTGGAGTCAACACTTCTTGCCTAAAGTCAAAGCCAGTCTGAAAATTTGGAAAGACACATTCCATAAAAAAATGTATGTGGTGTGTATGATAGTCACAGGCTCTTCAGATTACATGCAGTCGGAAGAGCTCAGATTGAAAGAAAATAAGGCTGTGAGGCTTAAGCCCCTTTCACACTAGTAGCAACTTCTGTCGCCAGAGGCTGGCGACGAGGTCGCTAGTGGGCATTCTCATTACTGGTCTCTTAGTTACGTCATTGTTGACAGCGAATCAGGTTTCTTGCCGCTAAATACAAACATTTTGGAGGCAAAAGACCGAATATAATACAAGTATACTGAGTCCATACATACAAACAAAAATGAATGAGAAACAAAGAGTATTTTTTTCCATTGCGTGCGTTTATCTACGGCAAAAACGCAAACGCCGTTCCATCTGGATCACATGAGTACTAGTCTTCTTGGGTCTTCTTTCCCATTGGCTGTCGCTCCCGAAAGTCGCTCTTCATTTGCATAAAGTTGAGAGATTCTGAACTTTGTCGCGTCGCTGGACACGCCCACATCCGGTCGCTGACGGCCGCTGTCGCTCTTGTCGCTGCATGTCGCTGCTAGTGTGAACGGGGCAATAGACGTTATGATGGTACGTTATGATTTCACTTTTGATCGATTTAATGCATCCTTACACACTTCAAGTGTAATCATCACACATATACAGTATACAGTTACAGTATAAATACATTTAATTGTGGTTAATTTTCAGGTTACTTTGACCATATGCATTGAATTTCAAGGCACTTGGGTTAGACGTTTCTCAGCATTTCGGACAATAGGTAGGCTTGGCCTCAGTGACATTCCACTGATTGTTTTCTGTAAATGTCTTGGACGTGCATCTGTGAGGAATTTCCATCCGCTGTGTCTCTGACCGCTGTTTAAAGCCTTTCATTTTAATGGCTGTTAGCGCCGTCAGCCTGCCAACAAAGACTTGGACCATTTCTGTGTTATTCAGGCCTTGTTGCTTGAGTGTGTGAGAGAGGAAGGAAGCGAGAGAGTTTGTGAGGTGTGTGTGTTCCGTTAATAAGAAACAATTGAGGTGGTATCACTGTCTATTAGGTTTAATTTAGAGCTATCACAAAACCTAATGTGTCTGTGGCTCGGTCACGACCCCCTTAAACCAAATTACAGACGAGTTCTGTACTAGAGGCGTGTTTTCTGCTGCAAAACCCTATGGGTGGATACCTATCCTGACCTCTGACCTTTCCTTCGGGCAAAGGGGTTCATGCTGGAGTGGGACGGGGGGATGCAGGAGATTAGAGAGATAGAGGGAGGGAGGGAGAGCAGTTTTGAAGACTTTAGACAATGAAGGGTTTCTTTATGAAGCATTTAGAAGCTCTGTGTGCCCACCAGTCCTTTGGTCCTTTTTAGTGCCCCTTATAAATAGCCTGGATACACACACACACACACACACACACACACACATTTTGTTAAATACGATTTATTTTTTCAACTTACAGGGGTCATAACATGGAAAACAGATTTCCTGGCTGTTTTGAAGTAAAAAAAATAAATAAAATAAGAGGTAGCTGTTCCGTTCAAAGGTTTGTGGTCAGCAAGATTACTGAAAAAAAAACAAGCTAAAAAAAAACTATATACTGTATGCATATGTTGCTGTCAAACAATTAATCGCAATTAATGGTATCCAAAATTAAAATGTTTGGTTCATAACATCTTTTAAGTAATAAGTTTGACAATGTTCTTTGTTTTATGTGTGCGGTGGATAAACATTGTGTGTGTGTGTGTGTGTGTGTTATAATGGACTAATAGAGTCACTCTTCTCTCTCTAATGCCATTGAGATTAATTTCTGCCTTATGAATTCAAACCCTCAAAAGGCCACTATTAATTTCAAAACTTTTCACCGAAGGCATCTAAAGTTCTTTCAATTAGTTTTTCCATCTCTTTTATTTCCGTCATCCTGAGGGATGTCTTAATTACATTATTCATTGTTTCATCTCATTTAAGTGGTAATGCATGTATTATCGGAGGCCTGTTGAAAGCAGGATAAGGGATAATTGAGAAATGTCTCAAACAAATCCTTTGAGGCAAAATGCTCACCATCGTTGTCATTAAAGTTATTCCGATTTTTAGGTTTTAATGATGAAATTCTTTGTTACTGTAGTGTCTTGTAGTGACCATAGCTTTTGATGGCATGTCCTTGGATTGCCTGAGTAATATTTTTTCACAAATAATATTCAAAATTGTATTTCTGTTTACACATTATTGTATAGTTTCATCATTCAGCAAGATGCAGTTAATCGTCTAAAACAGAAATTAATAAAGTCAAGAAATAATAAAACTGGAGGACACACAAAAAAATACAAAATAAGATAAAATTATTAGCATATTAGAATCATATATGTGTCACACCAGCGCTGGGTACTGATCCCAGCACAGCCATCTTCACACATCTAGTGACCCAATTAGGTATTGATGACACCTGTGTTCAATGAAGCTCCCTGCATCAAAGCTGAGAACACCAGAGTGAAGACGGCTGAGCTCGAGGTAACTTACTTTTACTCATCTTTATACCTCTTCATGATGTGTTCTCACTGGCTATGGTTATGCTGGCTATGGATGTCATGCTTAATGAACTTTGTCAAAGTCTATGTTCTTACTTGTACCAAGCGCTTGATGAAGAAAGGAAAGGCCCATGCTTCGCCAGCGTCCACGTGAGACACTCTATGGTATTTACCATTGTCACTCACCTTAACTACTCACCTCTCTGTCCAGAGCACGGATTTCACGAAGCCAGCAGCAAGCACCTCAGTTATGTTAAAAGCGATCTGGAGATCGCTTGGATTTGAATTGAACTGCGTAGCAAACGATCAGGAGATCGTCTACAGTTTATGAACTGCTGAAAGCGTGATCTGGAGATCGCTCTTTTCACCTTAAGTTGCTTATGATTTATGTTCGATAAATATCCTTTTATTTACCTTCACGTTGTCCATCCCCAATCCATGTCTGAGCGTTACAATATGCATGTATCCTCTGACTGTAGTCTGGACTAACAATGCTAAAAACTCAGTATTAAAAAGTCTTCAAATAGAAAGCAGTTATTTAAAATTATAATAATGTTTTACTTTTTTACTCCAAATCAAATCAATGTGGCCCTGATGAGCATAACAATTTACAAACCCTAAATATTTTGAATGGTAATTTATTCTAAACATATTCTATTGATTTCTTCAGCGTTCCCTCTTGATTTCAAACTGACTGGGATCTTTCTACACCTTCAGCATGATTCTCATTGATACTCAACTACTAAAAACATAAATAGTATTTGCTTTATACGATAATCAAAAGTCTGTTCAGATGTGTTTTACGAAGCTTGACCGTGGTTCACCCTGTCTCATGTGTGTTTGTGTCAGTAATATACTGCAGGAGGAGGGCTTGACACACTCTCATAAATTACCCAATTACAGCAATCACGCTGAGCGAAAAAAGAAAAGGACAGATGAAAAAGAGTGTGGAAAAGAAAAGAGCAGATGGTGGCATCGTTCTGGTTCTCCTGCTAAAGCCACCGGACACTCCTTCCTCCACAGACTCAATGAAAAGGTGCTGAAGATGAATTAGGTTGTGTGTGTGTGTGTGTGTGTGGTCTTAGGACTCTTTGGTAATTGAGGGTTGTCTGTGAAAGAGAAGCCCTCACGACTCTCATCTGGTTTCTGTCTGAAGGTAGAACTGATTGTCGGAGATGAAAGCTTTTGTTAAACAGTTTTATGCCCCGCTTACACTCTGTCTTGGACAGACGGTTTCCTAACACCCGTTAAAATCATGCAAGTCTGTTTTGCTTTACAGACAGGTATTGTGGTTTTTGTAAGTAGTCTGTTCCTCATAAAGTGCCTGAATGGATGTCAAATGTTAATAATAAACAGCTTCTGTTTCGCCTCACGCTCACGGGGGGTCGCCTGTGCATTTCATTTCAATGAAGGCACGAGGCATGTCTAACACCAAGACACCTCTTTGTATCATTAATCATTTTTGCCCGTATCTTTACAGAGATTGTTTGTGTGGGATATTTTTAGCTCCAAAAACTGATGTGTTGCCTACCTAGGCAACTTTTTAGGCATCATGTTAGGGGTGTGTCTGACATGAAGGTTGTTCAAGAAGTAAACTGAAAAGTTGTTACATTGATTTGGCCAAAATCAGTGTTAGTTAGCATTGCTCAGGTACTGTAGATCCTGCTGGTTGATGTTGTAACTAGTCAATTCTGAAGGAAAGTTTCTGCAAAATATAGGCCCGGTTTCACAAAGCCTAAGTCAGGACTAGGCATTAGTTAAATTAAGATATTTAAGCAACTTTTACAAAAAGTTTTTACATGTTTTAAGATATGTCAGAGCAAGATATTTTCATCTGAGACAGCTCAAACATGCAATTTAGTCTGGGACTAGCTTAAGCCTCGTCTGTGAAACTGGGGGTTAGTGTTTAGTGCGATTTAAGCTGTTTAAAGTATATGAGCTAGAAAATAACATGCTTTAATAAGATCCTTGGACAAACAAAATTTTAAAATCTAAAACTGTGTTATTTGGTATTAATGTTTTAATTAATATTTTGAATGAACTTTTATTTTTATGTTATAATTTATAATATTGTATTTAAAATATATATATTATAAAGCTACTAAGAAAATGTAGTGAGCCAAGCTATCAGCAACATGGTAAAAGTAGCTTGCTACATCTAAGCTTTTTTTTTTTAATTGAACCAACTTCAAATCAATGCTACCTTAGTGATAAATTGTGCAATTATTTATTTAACAATTGTTCCAAACCAATTTGGCAACAGAAACAAACATAACAAATAACAAAAGGTGTCGAGAGTGTGTGTGTATTGTTATATGAATGCATGCATGTGTAACTCAGTGCAGCTTAAAACCACAGGACAAACCACATTAGTAGAATTATAAACTATTCCAAAAAGTACCAACATGGCAAAAAACAGACCGTTGTCTCAGTCAGCATCATGAACTTCTGGAGGTACAGCCACGGTGATTCCCCTCTCGGGATCAATTCCTCTCCATCCTCTGCCATCTTTCCAAAAAAAATTAATTTCTTGTGTGTTCGCCCGAGCATGTCATGCGTCCAGCGCAGAAGGCGCTAATCCAAAAAGCTCATTGCCAACCACAGTAAGAAGTCACTGAAGCCTGTGTATGGTGGTGGCGTCATGTTCTGATCTAGGATCAGTGATCCGTAGCATTTGTATTTCCGATTTGTGCTAAAGCGTCAGAAATGCTTGGGGAAATGTAACGTTAGCTTGTGTGGACACTACCGCGCTACTTGATCAATAAAAGAGCTTCGCTACTGAAAAGGTATTTGATTCAGAAAATAGCGACGCTACCAAACCACTACTGAGAAATGTAGTAAAAAACTAGTACCGTCACTACTTGTAGCGAAGCTACTGCCCATCACTGGTTTCAACCTTAGTTTTTTAGAAAATGTTGTATATAAATAGATTTTATTCAGTACAGCATATTGCTTGTTTTTTTTTTTATTTGAAATCCACAACTGCATGCAATATTTACATGTGATATGTGTTTATTAAAGCACTGATTTATTAGATTCAATTCTCTCATGCTTTCATGTGACAGTGTCTTTTTGTGTAACCCTTAACTGCATATGGAGATTGAATTCTACATTACAAGAGGGTTGCCTATATGCAGATAGTGAATGTTGACACAGTCCACTGGTACTGTAGTGTGTTCTGTTCACTGTTTTTCTAAGTTAACTTTATTCCTGTCTTCACAGTTCTGGTGTGTCGCTGCCATGGCGACCATGACCCCCTGCTTCTTACGAATCTTTGCTGTCCTCCAATTGGCTGCCTGCTCGTTTCCAGAGGAACCTGGCCCTTTAATCTCTGCCCCTGCTGAGGGTAAGAACACGCCCCCTCACCAATTACAGCGTATCAGTTAAGCAACATCAGCAGCTTATTTTTCAGTTAGACATAAATGCCACGTTTATGATCTTTTATGCATATACATTTAGAGCATAACAGCACACTCAGCAGTTACTATATTTGGCTCATAAATTAGTTTTGAGAAAAGGCACATCAGTTGAATTCCTAACTGTGCCAAGTTTCCATGATCATAAGCATATAAGAATATTCCTTTCCAAGTTATAATGATTTTACCAGTGATTATTTATTATTATTATTATTATTATTATTGTATTATTTTATATATACTTAATATATCATATAATATATTAATAATATGTAATAATTTTTACAGACATTTTTTGTAATATTTCTGTGTTGTTTTGTTTGTGTGTGTTTAAATATGTGTGTGTGTATTTCTATTTAGCTTTGTATTTCTATTTACTCCTTATTGTATAGTTCACACTCAGTATGTTGCACTACCGCTTGTAAAGTGTTCTTTTAAATGTGCATATGGTTGACATACAATGTGGACACGTCGCACTGTTTGTAAATATTTTTGCACATTAGCGCTCATGAATGGATGAAATACACCATATGGCTGTGATCATTTTAAAAGCCTTTTTAACATAATGGTGTTGGAACAACTGAGACACAAAAACTGTGTATGTGTGTATACGAGGGAGCATATTCCCTACAGATCCCACAAAGCAGAATCAGTGATATTGATGAACAACCACTCATGCGCCTCTAATGATTCAGTAGAGACCAGAGGTTAAAGGTCATTCAGCACAATGTTGTTGGTGTTTATGTGGGTCAGGTTTTGTCCCCACAAAGATAGTAAAACCTGAAATCACCTAGGCTGTGAGGTCCTGGTTCGCTCTCTGTGAAGAAAATGGCTTAGTAAACATACTGCACTAAATAATGTCTTAATGAGCAAGTACATCAGTAGAAAGGTTTATATGAGAAGTAGGGGAAAGAAAATGTCATTATCACAGTGTAAAAACAACGGTGAAGAGCAAAACAAACATGGCGGCGCTTGTGTGTACTGTATGTATGTGTGTGTGTGTGTGAATCAAAGTGAAATAACGTGACCTTTTTAAGGGTTTTCCACACTTAATTGCTTTTTCCAAAGCACAAAAACATTTAAACCCTTGTGAAATGTGTCCAAACAACTAGAGGCGAAGAACAAGCCAGCGACAACAACAGTATCTCTATCCTTCTCTCCTTATTACAGTGGAATTAATTAGTAGCAGAAACTGTAAGAAATATCATTAGCATTCACAGTAAATATGTGGGTGTCCTCAGGCTTCTCAGACTCAGAGTACAGATCTATCTGCGGCCAGAGGACACATTCCTGTTGGTTTTTTTTTTTAGTAGTTATCTGTTTTCTAATTGTGTTTAACTTCTTTCCACAGCATTTGGAAAGCAATTTTCCTTATCTGAAATGTGTGAACGCTCTCTGAACTGCTAGCGACTCTTTTCACAGCATTTTATACAGGAGGGACACAATATAAAACTTATCAGCTTTGCTCATGAATATTAATTATGTGACAGGACGTTGGGCTAGCAGTCTGATTGTGAGGCTAGGTTGCATAATAGGATTAACACTTATTGTGTGTAGTATTATGCACTATAATATAATATAATATAACCATGATTTCATATTTTATTACTATTAACGTTTTCTAATTTTTTTTTTAAATTAAATTCAGTTTTAATTTTATTTAGTTCCAGGTTTGTGCTTCAAATTTTTTTATGATTTCTATTAAAAAAATATATTTATGCTTCTAATTTAAATGTATATTTACTTCATTTTAATTACAATATATTTTAATTAACATTTTATTAATTTACATGTATTTAACAGTTGTAATTTTACATTAAGTTAACAATGTTGTGTTTGTTTATTCATTCATTCTTTCATTCATTCAAAAAGAAAGGTTACGTACTGTAGGTAACCCATGTTCCCTGAAGGAGGGAACGCAGATGTTACATATGGGATCTCGCATTAGAGACCAATCGTCTGCGAGAAAAGGCCAATGTTTATCGGCATGCAATAATTGCAGCAGGAACAGACCCGTGAAAAAGGCAGACAGGCAAGTGTGTCAGCAGGAGAGTCTGCACGTAACCTTGGGGCCAAATTTTTGCTCCTTCGGGATGTTTTTTTTTGTTTTTACTGAAGCATGGGTTGGGGGGCAGAGACATGAAGATTTCTTACAAGACCTATGGGCCATGGCTCTCCCTGGTATAAATAGGACAGGGAGATGGCATCCACCACCCAATGGGCCAGCCAAATCGTGCCCATCCCCTGAGAGAGAAGGTCTCTCCTCCAGGGGATTTTCCAAGGTGGGGCTGCCGTGAGGACCTGCTCCTCGTCCTCCCTGATCTTGCAAGGAGGCTCACTGGGGTAAAGGCGTACTTGGGCCCTGGAGACCAGCTGTGTGCCAGTGCATCCCTACTGAGGGGCACCTCGTCGAGGGAGTAATACTGGCAATGGGAAGATTTGGGGGAGGCAAAGAGGTCTATCTTGGCCTTGCCAAAGTGGCTCCAGATCAGCTGAACTACCTGGGAGTGGAGTCACCATTCTCCAGGGGGGGTGGACTGCTGTGAGAGCTGGTTGGCTGCACGGTTGAGTGTCCCTGGAATATGAACAGCGTGCAGCGATTTCTGAGTCCACAGGAGTAGATGGCGGGCAAGTTGTGACATGCGGCCGTAGCCCCCCTGGTGGTTGATGTATGCTACGGCTGCAGTGTTGTCTGTCTGGACCAGCACATACTTGTGGAGCAGCATCAGTCAAAAGCGATGGGCCAGAAGCATGGCTAACAACTCGAGGCAATTGATATGCCACAGCAGTCGGGTGCCTGTCCACGGACCCGAGGCTGCTTGCCCATTGCATACAGCACCCCAACCCGTGGAGGAGGCATCCGTGTGCTCTACAACATGCCTGGACACTTGTCCTAGGGGCACTCCAGCCTGTAGGAAGGCAAGGTCTCACCACGGGCTGAAAAGGCGGCGACACTCTGGGGAAACGCCAATCCGGAGAGTGCCACAGAGCCATGTGCATCTCGGGACTCGATCGTATAACCAACGCTGAAGTCTCACGTCTAATATGAAGCAGCCCCAGCGGCATTACTGCGGCTGCGGCTGCCATATGCCCCAGGAGCCTCTGAAAATTCTTGAGAGGAACCACTGTTTTGTACCTGAGCGCGTGCTCCCCCGTGAGGCAGGCAGTCATTTCGATCGAGTCCAGCTCCATGCCGAGATAAGAGATCCTCTGCACTGGACAGAGTTTGCTCTTCTCTAGGTTGACCTGAAGGTCCAGATGGCTAAGGTGCCGTAGCACCAGGTCCCTGTGCTGACACAACAACTCCTGTGAGCAGAGATGGGGACAAGTCACATATGGTCAAGTACAAGCAAGTCTCAAGTCTTTACCATCAAGTCTCGAGTCAAGT
>JAUMHQ010000031.1:2559895-2569976 GCA_032361165.1 Enteromius paludinosus | reverse complement strand
TGAGGACATTTTCAGTGTCCCCGTAATTCAAAAGGCTTAAAAAACATACTAAATGGTGTTTTTTTGAAAATCTAAAACGGCACACAGTTTCCTTTAAGGGGTAGGTTTAGGTAGTGTGTGTGTGTATAACCATCTATAATACCTCATATATTTGTTCATATTTGCTTGTTTGTTCCTTAATCTAGAAACTGTGCAGTGTTCTATGATCTGCTGTGGACTCCGGTGTTTTGGGAGTAATCTGTCTCACTTTACTAACCATGATCTCAGGTGCTGCTGACAGTCATTACCGTTACTAGGCGACTAAATCCCTGCCATTGTACCATCCACAACTTTAAATATCACAGATAAAGTCGATTTGATGAGATCCAAACACACTGGCAAGATTCAAGAGCTAAATGCCAATATATGTATGGAGTCATACGGTGGCATTTAATTGCAAAATTCAATGTTTGCTTTAAACCAGACTTTTAAGGGCAGTTTAATTTTTGATTAGTAATATGCACTGCTAAGAACTTCATTTGGACAACTTTAAAAGTGAGTTCTCAACATTTAGATTGCAGATTTTCAAATAGCTGTATCTCGGCCAAATGTTTCCCTATCGTAACAAAATGTCCATATATCCGAACAAACCATACATCAATTATTATTGGTTTTGTGGTCCATATTGATCTTAAGTTCGGAATGGTACATGTATGTGGTTTAAGGATTTTAAAACATATTCTAGTATATTGGAATTACATTAAATAGTAAATAAATAAAGGATTTTTAACTTTTGTTGACACAAATAATAAAATACAGATTAAATACATTGATGTATTTCGACAATAATCGACAATAGAGATGCAATTGCTTTCTTGCGATTTCCAAGCTGACAACCTGAAACCTGGCAGTACAGCTCCCGTCTCTAAAATGCCAGTTAATATTTTGGAAGAAATTAGATGCACATCAAACCAAATCGATACGTGACCTGTATTCCGTGCGCGCGCCCGCGCGCGTGCGCCATCCTCTGCAGAACGGAGCGTCGTCATTTATTCAAGCGTGAGAGGGAAAACAGTTCACTAAAGCATCCCCGAGCAGAGTGTCATTCAGAGGAACAATCTCTGAGCTCCGTGCTGGACACATTAAATAGTGAGTATGATTGTGATTTAAATGGATTAAGAACTCGCTTGTGTAGTTCGTTAATAGCGACAGTGTTTACTTGTGTTATGCTGTTGTGTGTAACATTAGTTAAGGGCGTCGCATATAAATTACAATCTCTGCCCCTTCTTTATAGAGGTACACGCGGGAAACTTCGTAACTTGTTAGAAGAAATTAGAACCGAATATAGTGTTGCATTAAATTATTGTAAAGGGATGAGTAAAACTGACATACCAAACTAATATAGATTAAAAGGTGAAAACGAGATTTTGCAGCCTATATAGACAGGTCAGTTTTGCAGATTTTAAAATGTATTCATTTATTTAGTTGCTTTGGTTCTATTTTCACAAGTGACATTTATTTTCAAGTATAAAACTTGCATGTAGAACAGTCTTCTTTTAAATTCTCTTCAATCAGGGTTGTAAGGGTTCACTTACAAAAGCATGGTGTTATTATTTTTTCTTTTTCTGTTTTTTGGTTTTGCTATGGTAACCATGTTTTTTTACTTTTAATAAAGGTAAAACCATGGCTATATTCTGTAAGGTTTGGTTTGATCATCACAATCCAGCAGGAGTATCTTTTCAGTTTGGTAAATGTAAAGATCAGCTCAATATGCATGATAAATGTCATATATAGGCATGCTAAATGTACAGTTGTTAGGAGTGCATTTACAGTAATGACATAAAATCTATACTTTCCATAATACTGTCTTTCCATTGTCACTTAAAATGTTTGATCAATGAACACATAACAATGAAAATTAAACACTTGTGAAAAAAATGGCTTTAAAGACAGTGAAAAATGTATGTCCTTGAAAAAACACATTTATTTGTGTATTAAGGTTTAATTTTTTGTCAAAATATTCTTCAAATGTGTTGTTTTTGCTACACAGATGTTGCACATTCGTAACTAGGACATCACCAAATCAGATTGTGACTACTAGATCCTTCAACTATCATTGGTTTCATGGAATCCCGACCCGCTTTCCTTCATCCCCCTGGAAATAATGAGCCCAAAGCATGCTGGGAATCTGAGTCCCAGTTCAGAAAGGGAAACCGCTCTCCTGGAACCAGGACAAGACTTGGAGAGAAACATGGGGTTGAAGTACAAGCTAAAGAGCAGGATGAGAGATCCGCCTCCAGGGAATCCGCTGGCCATGTGAAAACACTAAAACACAATGCATTAGCCTCCGCTGCCATTCCAGCTGCAGCAATGCTCACTGCATCCACAGCTGCATCAAAAATACCCACCATGCACTCGGCGACTACCAAACAGGTCACTGCGGGGATAGCCAGTACAACTGATACTGCTAAAACTGCATTGAAAAAAACAACCAAAACAACAACACTTGGAGTGGAGGTCTTAAGTGTATCCAGCCAAAGTGGACCCAGTGGTACAAAACCAAGATCCCCAAATGCGAGCCATGAGAAGAAGCTACAAGCGAGTGTGAAAGCATCTCCCAATAACATGCAAAAAACTGCCTCAGCATCTCATATCATGGGCTCACCAGATCCCCCACAAAAGACTCTTCAAAAAACATCATCTGCTTCCCATATTTCCTCAACTGACTCTCCCAAGAGTCTCAATCGGACTCTCTTGCATATTCCTAGAGCTACATCCAGCCCCAAGATTAAACCGCCCCATCCTGCGTCTCTCAAGGTGGATAAAACCGAGCGCATAAGAAGAGTCACGAGCAAAGAAGGACTGCTGTCTTCTCCGAAAGATAAAATGATTGACACGCTAGTAGAGCACAACCTGCAACTGGGGACGAAAGCAGCAGTAGGGGGGAGCCCTCAGGGACAAAAGGAGAAAGAGATAAAGAGCGGGAACGGGAAAAAAACAGAGATGCTAAGAGATGAAATAAAAGACATTGTCCTTCAGGGACACGGTCTTGGAGGAAGTGACGTCATCTCGAACTCAAAAGGTTGCAAAGAAATGTCCTCTCTGTCATTGTGTCATGCCGAAAAGCTGAAAGAGCCAGAAGGCAAGACTGACGCATATGTCACGACCCAAGAGAGACACACAGGAAAGAGTCAGAGTCTCTGGGAAAAGAAAGGAAGGGAGGAAGCAGAGAGCGAGGAGAGGAGGAACACAGGAGAGAGCAAGGAGGAAGCTGAGATTAAGAATGTCAAAATGGTCAAGAAGGATACTGTAACGAACGAAAAGGGTAATATTCTGACATCCAAGAACTTGAAGGATGCTGTGACAATGACTGTTGAAGGTTTCCCAGTGACCGAGATGAAGGATGCAGCACTGCAGGTGGATCTGCAGCCGGTGTACGTTGACGTCGAGGTCCAGACGAATGTGGAGGTCTGCAGTAGATCCACAGACACAATTCCAGTCCACAATGTTCAACCCTCTAAAGCTGTCCTGCAAAATGAGCTCAACCCCGACAGCAACTCGGATTCAGATTGGTTGCCAAATGTAACCTCACCAGATCCCAAACCAATGGGAGCCAAGCCTAGATTTTTAGGTCCACCTCCTTATAAGTCTCCCAATATCCAGAAACCTGTTCAACACATCTGTCAAATAGAGATTGAACTTTGTAGCCAGTCCCTGCAAATTCTCAGTTCGGTTCCCAGTGAGTTCGACTCAACTTGTCAAGTGTCGACCGGGGTGGCGGAGAAGACCTCTGGAGACTCATTTAAGCTGTTGGACTCTGGGAGAACTTCAGGAGTGGAAGGAGAAAAGGACGAGAGCAGTACACCGCAGGAGATCGTCTGGGATGAGCAGGGAATGACGTGGGAAGTCTATGGGGCATCGCTGGATTTGGAGTCCTTGGGATTTGCCATCCAGAACCACCTGCAGTGTAAAATTCGTGAACAAGAGCGGCGTATTGGCACGCTCCGGAAGTCCATATGCCTCTCTGAACAATCACCTGGAAAGGCCAGGACGGGAAAGAAGAGGAACGTTTTTAGGTCACTGTTTGCTGGATCTAGGTGCTGCTCGAAACCACAACCCAAAGAGGAAGCAGAAAAGTGACTTGTTATGTAAATGTAAATGCTACACTGGAAAATGTATACATGAAAAAAAATACGTAGCCTACTGTTGCTTCATGTAAGTTTTAGACCAGAGTTCACCAAACTCCTGGAGGGCACCCGCAGAGTTTAGCTACAAACAAACACATCTGAAGCAGCTAATCAAGGTCTTACTAGGTATATTAGAAACTTCCAGGCAGGTGTGTTGAGGCAAGTTGGAGCTAAACTCTGCTGGACACCAGCTTACCAGAATCTAGTTTGCTTTTCACTGACCATGTTCAGAAGTTGAAGGTTCTGAACTGATTTCTTGTCCCAAATGGCAGGGTTGATGTGAACTTACGGTCTCATGCCCTACACTTGTTCTTTACTATTAAGTGCTTGAGAATAGAGTTTCCACTGTAGAGAGGTGGCACTTTTAGCCATACTTGTACTTACTACTACTCAACTGTCAACCTTTCAGGTTTTGAAGGTCTGGAAGGTTCTTAAAGGGGTAGTTCTCTCAAAAATGAACATTCTATCATCACTAATTTATGTTGTTCCGATCCTTCTGTGACTTTTTTCTTCTATATATCCCTAAAGAAGAATGTTTTAAAAAACATTGGATACCGAAAACCTTGGACCCCATTGACTATTGCATTCCCAAAAAGACCCTGAGACACTTGAGAGTGGTATGTATATGATTGCATTGGACTATACTTTTAAGACTCATTTCCTGCCAGATTAAACACCAACATAATTTTGGATTAGTGTGTTCACACTGTTGCAATGCAGAGTGGAAATTGCAGTTGTTTACCAATTTTTTTAGTCCAACTTTTAGCATTTTAAAATGTTGGTATTTATTGAGGCCATGTGAACTAGCTTATTTAATGCATTCACTTCAACATTCATTTACAACTGAATTGTTCACTAATATGTAACTTTATCGAAAGTTCAATTACATTTTTAAATTTTTGTACTGGTAAAAAAAAAGTCTTGACTCTTGGTATTGTGCAAAACTGAATGTCACTCTATTTAGGTTAATATTTCACAAATGAAGTTTTGCATCACTTTTCAAAAAAAAAAGAAAGAAACTTTTGTTTGAGAACTGGTTTGACAGCAGTTTCTGTATTACACTGTTTTTAGGAACCTTGTAGGATTTCTCTGAACAGTTAATGACTTTCTAAATGTGAGCATTGATCATGTTGAGTCACTGTGGTCACTCACTTGAACACTTCAGCAATTTGTAGTTGTTGTTAAGGCTGGTAGATGTTAATTCTATTAAAATGAATGAGTTTTGGTTGCTTTATCACTGCAAAAATGCTGTCAGTGCAAGCGTCCAGTAAAAGTGGGCTGATAATCACTGTAGAGCACTTTAATGGAATAAAAATAATGTTTGTGATGTTTGATGTGATGTGATTTTTGAACTTTTTTTCAAGTTGAATTGTTAAAAACCTTGTGCATGAGCCTAGTTTTTGTTTTCTAATGTGAGAGCCCTTTTAACTATGATTGAGTCCTTGCACGCTGTATGATTTCATGTTATTTTTACCATGGTATCAGGACTTGACTGAATGAGGTCTTTGTGTTTTTTGCGAGAGCTCTAAGTGATGTCTGCTGAATATTTAATCCTTTTCCGTGTGAGGGAGCAAGACGTTGATATTGAGTTTTCAGAAGCAAGCCTGGACTAAATTTAGGTATCTTTGTTCTAAATTATGCCTGGATTGAGTCCTGCTGTAAATATTTCACTCAGGAGCAGTGGTGCAACACATAGTTTCCATCTCCTATGTTCAGTTGACATTATGGACCCTACGGAGCATCTGCCCTACATACTTCAGTGAGATGAACGGTGCTGAAAATTATAGAGTGATGGCTTTCTCTCTTCTATACCTGTATTTTTGCTCTCTTTACAGTACTTGTAATTATTTGGGTGGCAGCACTGGACTGTTCTGACGAATGTTTGTTTAAATCCTCCAGCACTATTAGAAATAAGTCAACGTGAAGTTTGCAGTTCAGCAATATATATATAAAGAAATTTAAGGTTAAAAAGAGAGTTCACACAAATTAAAATATGCTGAATAAGATAACTTTGGTTATCCAAAATGTAGGCTTAGATGAGTTTGTTTCCTTAAAATCCATCTACATAATTATTTAAAGGTGCTTGTGAACTGTTTTTGGTTGTAATCTGTGCTTGATCTGAGTAGATGTCTCTCCTGACTCAAATAGGACAACTTTTTACTGGAGAAAGCAATATTTGAAGTTAAATTGATGGACTGGAGTGGTATGGATTATTGTTTTGTTTTTATCAGCTATTTGTGCTTTTATTTTGACAGCACCCATTGACAGCACAACACTGCAGACCTATGTAAAATAAAACCACAAGTCTGATCCCATAGATGTGCTAGCTACAGTAAGTGCAGCATTTACTGCACACAGCTTAAAAGAAGCATACCTTAGCATTTTTTGCTTACTACATTAAGTGCTGCTGTTTCCTTAAGGAATCTAGTTGCAACCCATGTTATGGTCTCCTCAGGAATAAGTTATTTATAGTGTATTAAAACGTCTGTGTTTTGAGTACTTGCTGATCTTTTATTCAAGACTTCTGCTGTGTTTACAGCAGAAACATGCTGTGATCCATCTGTGTGTGCATACGAGAGAAAGAGAGGCCAAGCACACACTGGTAGTGTTAATGTCCCTAATACATGTTTAAATTAAGCACATTTTTTGGCCTCTCTTTCTCTCGTATACACACACAGATGGATCACAGGATGTTTCGACTAATTTTTTTTTTTTTTGATGTTCTACGGATGAATTTTGAATCATAGTATTGCTATTGGAGATGCATGTTTTCAAATGTGTTTTGTTTTATGTTTATCATATAAAAGAATCAGCGTTAAGATCCTTTGTTTTGAGGAATTTATTAAGTTGAATTGCATTCATTGTGTAATTTAATCAAATAGACTGTTAATATCTTAGGAGTATAATTAATATAGGTTATTCTTAAAAAAATGCTGGAATGCTGGACGGTGGCGCCAAAAACAAAACAAAGCTTGAGCTAAACTCTCACACACCCCTCATCTGATTGGACGAGCGGGGTCCAAAATGGCCTGTGATTGGATACTGTTGTGCAACGGAATTTGAATAACCTTCTGTGTATGTTACAGATATTTAACAAGCGCACAGAATGGGGTTTTGGAAGGGCGGGGCTTAACAGCTCGGACGCTGTCTCTGATTGGCCATATAGGGTGAGTCTAAATAATAATTTCTTAACTTTTCGTTCTTCACTCCCCAATTTCCATTCAGCGTTTGTCACAGGCTCTCTGTGCCATTATTTCGGTTTTAATTATTATCCAGACCCGCTTCTAAAGCAGCGCTTGGCACCTGATACATGGTACTTTTCTCAGCGCTGTGTAGGATTGACCAATCACAGCCGCGAATGGCGTTTAACTGATTAGAAGTAAATTATTTTGTAAACATTGCCGCGGTTTCTTTTCATTTTTACATATAGTTCGAAGTCGTTGAATTTTGGTCGTTTATAGATTTTAGTGTACTAATTTATTTTACCGACATGAAATACATAGAGGTTTAACTGTGAATCAAATGAGTTTTAGGCTTTTGAGCCGCCAAGCGCCCCCTAGAGCAGAACTAGTGAACAATTTACTAGTAACGTCAATGTTATCGTCGATGTGTGTTGACACACCTTAACTTTACTGTCGCTCCAGCTGGACAGGAGACCGAGTCGGACACTGACAACTTTGCCAGCTAAATGATAAACCTGCTTTTCTGCAGCAGGTAAGTTACTGTATAGTTTTTACGTGATTTTGCGTTTATAATAAGCGATAACTTTCAGCTTTTGATGCATCAGGTGAAAACTAAAAAAACAGCGTCATATTATTTAAGTATCGTAACTACAGTTATGTAGACAGCCAATATGTTTAAGTAAAAACATTTAAAATATACATATAGGAAATATGTCATATTAGTTTATTTATCCAGCTCGTTTGCAGGACATTTTGATTTATGTTTTTTTTTAATTGCTTTGTAATTATTTTGCTGTTTTCATATAATTACATTAAGGTTTTAAAAAAGAGCGCAGTTTATTAATCAAATAACTTGAAATAAATACAAAATTATATTCATGAATCAAAAGTACAAAATATTTCAAATCAGCAAAAACAAAAAAAACCTATATATATATATATATATATACACATATAGATAGATATATAGATAGATAGATAGATACATCAATAATGCATTTAAAAATTATATGTGAATGTATTATATACTTAACTGCTGTGTGTAATTTAAATAGTGTGTGCAGAATGTGTTCTTGTTATGATGCAACATCATTGTCAATGTCACATGGTCCAGTGATGTCACTTTTAAGGTCATGTGCTTACAAGTGTTTGTTTAGACACGAAACACACGTCCCACAAAGGTCATGAGTGACACACAGCACATGCACGAAGACTTGGCTTGAAGTGGTCACTTGGGGTCACATACTGACTTTAAATGCACAAATGAATGTTTACCATATGTGACCCTGGAGCACAAAACCAGTCATAAATATACATAATCTGAAACCAGAACAAATAAGAAATTGACCTATGTTAGCCCATGTTTTATAATTATTTGTTCCTCATTCTTTACTCATTTTTAGTTTTGTATACCTATTTAAACTCTGTGTAAGTTATTTGTTATTTTATATTATAGCATTGTGTATTTTTATTTGGTGTTGCTTGAGTTGAATGAATTATGTCTAATGTAAAACTGAAATTAAAATGCACCGTTTTTTTTTTTTTAACTAAAAATCAATTGACACATGCACACGGTGGTACAGATATTACCAGTGTTGTCACACATTGACTAACCGGTGAGGACATTTCATAAGCATAAGCATCTATCAGAACTTTACATGCTTTAAAACGCACAATTTCAGTGCGATAAACATGATAATCAAAACCAAACAGATGTTTTTAGTGGTTATGAGCTGTAAAGATCCTTCCCTATTCTGGAAAAGGGGGCGGGGAGCAGCAGCTTATTTGCATTTAAAGAGACATGCATGAAAACAGCTTGTTTCTGCTTCCACGCAAAAGTAGGCGTTTTCAAAATGACATAGGACATGATCTGTGGGGTGTTTTGAGCTGAAACTTCACAGACACATTCTGGAGACACCTGAGATCCGAAAGTGTTACTGCAAACTAACTGTAACTAACTGTAGGTTTGATTTGATCCACAGGAGTCCTGTCTGAGGATCGTCTCGATGTCTGTCTCAGTCGTCTCACTGTCCCGTCTGCTCCGATGCAGCCTGTCCTCAGTGGGCCGGAGCGTCCGGTGGAACAGCACTCGTCTGGACGCAGACGGAAGCGGACGTCCAGCCACATGGGACTCCTTCGGGATCTGGGATAACCGGATAGAGGAGCCCATCCTGCTGCCGCCCAGCATCCGCTACGGGACCCCCATCCCACAAATCAGCCTGTCCAAGGTGGGCTGCGCCTCCCACATCGGCCGCCGCCATGACAACGAAGACCGCTTCCAGACCAGCAAACTCACGCATAACGTGCTCTTCTTCGCTCTCTTCGATGGGCACGGAGGACCACACGCTGCAGACTTCTGTCACAAACACATGGAGCAGCACATCCGGTACAGGACAGACTGACGTTTAGTTCAATTAAACATGTTTAACACTTGCATTATGCTGGCATTAACAGGACAGATTTAATAGTAAAAATCACTCATACTTATAGTAATAATTAATCGTAAATTACACTTTGAAAAGTAAAACACACAACAAACAAAAATATTTTAATATTAAACATATGTATATGAATTAATATTAATATACACACACACATAAAAATAATTGTGTGTAACTATTTAAAAAAAATTAAAATGTGAATGTAAAACACCATTTTAAGTATACGTTTTGATTAATAACGCATTTCGAGAGGAAGCGCGAAACGAACTAACCCCGCACAGCTGGTAGCTCA
>JAUMHQ010000031.1:2533475-2550034 GCA_032361165.1 Enteromius paludinosus | reverse complement strand
TATCCTCATAAATCACCTTCATATTGTAATACCTGTCATACCCATGTCATTATACACATTTGTGTCCTCATAAATCACATAAACCCACACACACACACACACCCTCTTACACACACAAGCCACACACACTCTCTCACACAACACACACACAGGCCACAGACACTCTCCCTTACACAACACACACACTCTATCTCACACACACAAGCCACACACTCTCTCTCACACAACACACACACAGGCCACACACACTCTCCCTTACACAACACACACACACAAAGAACACTACAAATGTTACTTATGAACATACATCAAACAAAATAAAAGATAAACATAAATTAGTAACTGTTATGAGTAAATACTTGAATATGAATATCAGTGATGGGCAGTTGCGTCGCTACAAGTTTAACTCAAGTTTAGCTTGCCCGACACTGATGAATATATTAGGAATGCCTGATAAACATTGGCTGATTGTTCACTGAAAAGCTGCACAAATCCACGCTCATTATCAGCCTGATTTTGAGCAGCTCGTCAGTGAACAACGGCTCTGTGGAGTAAATGCTGCTCAGTGTGAAATCACACGTGTGATGACATTTACCGCTGATTACGGCTTTACTGACAAAATAATATATGATTTATATAATTATCGGGCAGTCGTGGCCTAATGGATAGGGAGTTGGGCTTGTAACCCAAAGGTTGTGGGTTCGAGTCCCAGGTCCAGCAGGGACCACCTTCAATACGACTGAGGTGAGACCCTTGAGCAAGGCACCGTTCCCACAACTGCTCCCCGGGCGCTGCAGCAGTGACTGCCCACTGCTCCGGGTGTGTGTTCACGGTGTGTGTGTGTGCACTTGGGCGGGTTAAATGCAGAGCACAAATTCCTAGTATGGGAAACCATACCAGGCCAAATGTCACTTATATAAAAATTATATAAATGATATAAAAATCTGTGATAATACAATAACATTGATTATTTGGATACAACATATGAGAGGATGTTTGAAATCTGGGATTGTTTTCATTTAAACATGAAAATACATGACGTTTTAGGATTTTGGAGAATTCCAATCTACCATTTTTTGAGTGACCCTGATCAGAACATACTGGCAGACTCATACTGATCATCAGGGCAAGTTCATGTAGCTGCAGTGCTGCTGTCAGCTGAAAGAAATCTGCCAACTTTACAGTCAGCACTTCTTCCTGATCTCAGACTGTCGCTCCCAAACTACACAGTGTGTTTTACCCGATTGCTAATAAAGATCCCAAAAATCTCATTGCTGTGGTCAGTCCAGTGTCTCCCCCTACAGGACACAGAAGAGTGTGATAGGTAGACAGTACGTCTTTGACACACACATAGACAGATGTATCTGTGCTCCACCGTCTGCAGGTGTGTTCGCAGGACTCTTGAGCTGGCCTGTTCACTCTAGCCCCATGACCTTTGCCCCTCTGACCTGCCCTGACCCTGACCCCGAGTGCAGGATCTTGACTGCCCCGGCACAAAGGAGGCCCCCCATGAGAAGTGAGCGCACAGCATGTCTTTGTCCTTGACTGACTAACAGCTGCAAACCTACTGCAAAACCACGAACAGAAGCACATTACAGTTTTTTTCAGACGCTAGGACCCATTTCTCAATACTTGGTTGACTTTTGCGAAACTCTTCACACAATTCTCCTAACCAAGTTTCAGCTCGGCAAAGCAGTTCATTTCACATTCAGAATGCACTTCAACTACCAAAACACTTTATTCAGGTCTCAGATGAACTCATTCTTCCAGAACACTAGCAAAGGTTGACAGCCGACAAACACACTGTCACCCACAAAACAATGAGCTAAAAACACTAACCACATGCAGCAGTACACAGTGTGTTCTCGTGAAGAACACGGACACATCTCTGTTTATAACTGCTATAAATATTGTTTATAACAGAAATATATGTTCCTGGAATGACTCAGACATGATGAAGAATTCGTCAAAATTTTGTTTATTTATTTTTTTGGCACTGAGTAATTCCAAAATACAAGAGTTTGTATATACACATCATCCACTGATACAGGTACAATAGTAATGTTAATCTATAAAAATTCTACAGCAATAAAATATAGCTGTTGAATTTTGCTGTCTTGTTCAGTTTGGCATTATGTTATTGTTTTGAACATAAGTTTAACAGTTTTGAGAACAGTATGTAAGCATGTGTAAAATGTGCTGTACGTACAAAGATTTCTGGCAGTTGTTGTGTCTGAGTGAGAAAAGAATTCATGAAATTTGAGAGATGTAGTCATTGAATGCATTTTGTGCCAAAACAATGATAACTGATCCTCAGTTTAGCCCACATAGACTTCTGTTGTTCTGCAAAAGTGGGTCCTAGCGTCTGTAAAAAACTGTAAGGAGAGCTGAGGACATTAACATCCTAAGTCATTTATTTCAGCTTCATTATGAATCACAAACTCTGGTGTGCCGTGATGTGAATGATCTACTGGGTCTGGAAGCCCCTCGTTTCAGCACAGGCTATATAGATATAGAGATTCTCTGTGTCTAGTCATCATTAATTTCTTCCCATTTATTCATAACCTGGCAGACTCCTGTGATATGAGGAGACATGAATGTTTTCATCTGATAGAAACCAACAGTTTAGAGACTTGTGTGTCCTGAAGTGAATTTCTGCTTCGCTCTTTCTCCAACAGCTCTCAGTGCTCCTCACTCGCTCTCCAGCTATCAACTGACCGCGCAGTCCATCGATTACACGCCCGTATCCCATCATGCACTGGGAAACAGTGAAGGCCCATCTCTGCAGACAGATGCATTGTGGGACATGGAGAATATGATTCAGCCAATTAGAGGTTCTTATTATCAGTCTGGCAACAGCCAATCAGGTGTGTGTGTGTGTGAGACTGTCCAGCCGCTCAATTAGCAGTTTAAATAGAAAAAACCAACACAGAGAAACAACATGAACACGTTTTTTTAAATTCAGATTCAGTTGCTGTAAATATGATGTGATGCTGACAGGTGTCGACGTGATCGAGGAGCATCTGAGAGAGATCCGATCTCTGCGTCAGCGACTGGAAGATTCTATCAGAACCAACGAGAGACTGAGACAGCAGTTAGAGGGACGCCTGGCCACAGTGGCGAGAGACAACGGTGTGTGTGTGAGAGAGAGAGACATGATTGATATTAATAATCGAATGATAATTGTGTCATATCGTTTTTATACAACAGTTCCATAAACTCTAAACAACTGTTAACAATCTACTCCTGATGGCTGATCAATCATAGCTGTATACAAATAATAAAGTTTGAGTTTCATTTGCTTTATGCAACATTTGAGTTGAGCATGTGTGCTTAAATATATAGAAGAACCATTTCAAACATAAACCAAAGGCTCATTGCTGGTTTGTGTGTGTTTCACAGTGGCTCCAACCAACATCTTTATCCAGAACCAGGATGTAGTCAGTCAACTGACCAATGAAGTCAGAGCCTTAAAGGAGGAAAATCTAGCACTACTGTCAAGGTTACAAGTCAGCAGAGGTACAAACACACACACAGATGCGCTCTTAAACGCATATAAACTCACAAACAAACAAACCCCCCCCCCCCCAACACACACACACACACACACACACAAACAGAGGAATGGCTCAGATTAGCAATACCTGCATTTTGTTGTTGTGCCTCCAGGAATAAGGTTAGCAAACACTGGACTAGACAGCTTATAATGGAGAGCATCACTGTCTAGCGATTTTACCCAGCCCAGCTGCAGACCACTGAGACATACTTTGTGGACAACATTGTCGAACATAAGTGTTTACAGATTACATGCATTTAAAAGCGGTTATGTATTTCCTGAATTAACATGAATCATATTATGGCCCGTTTCCACTGAGCGGTAAAGTACGGTACGCAATTAGGTATCACGGTGTGTAGTGTGTAGGAGTCTGAAGAGTCAATCATTTGACATTTGCATGATGCAGACTGCAGTGAAGAGGCGGAGCAGCTCCGGGAGGCGGTGCTTTCTGGGCGTGTCCGTCTGCAGCAGGCGGAGTTAGAGGCAGAGCAATGGAAGGAGGAGTTGAGGAGGCTGCAGACACACAACTGTGAACAAAGCCAACAAATCCAGCAACTCCGACAGGATAGACAAAACAGTCAGGAGCACAATAACAGGTCAGAGAAACCATGTGAGCGCTTAGAAAGAGCAGCTCATTGAGATCTGTTTCTTACTGGTAAGTGTGACACCTGACTGATGGCTGTGTACCTGCTGATCTGTGTTCAGACTGCAGCACGAGGTGACTTTACTCCAGCAGCAGCTAGCAGAGAGCAGACAGCTGCTGCACTCCCTACAGAGTGAGCTCCAGCTGTATGACCGCGTGTGTGGCGTGAGAAAGAGCTCCGCTGCAGGTGAGACACACCTCGACATCTGACAACAATCCTGGAATAGTGCACACACATCCAAAATAAAAAGATTCTTCTGTTGTGACTTCTGTACTCTCTTGTTGCTGAATTTCTTTTTTTTTTTTGGATGTAAAAGAGCCTTCACTGCTGCTCTCTCATCTGATTTGCTGCAGTGCATTATCTATTATGTGAAGTGTGAATATGTGAATAGGAGTGATGTTGAACAGTTTCCACTTCCTACAAATAAACCAGGTTTAGATTTGATCATCCAGTCGGTGCTCTCTCTGTCTGCCGCTGGTTTAGGGTTCGTGTGTGGCGTGCGTTGTCCAGCGTTGGAGCTCGGGGAGCTGCTGGTGGAGGTTCGGGCTCTAAGGGCCCAGCTGGAGCACAGTGTCCAGGAGAACAGTGCTCTACGAGCTCAGCTGCAGAAACAGCTGGATCACTGCATCGATCAGCGCCCGTCGCCTATCATCCCGGCCAGTCCGCTGAGAGACGTGCTTTACCGCCGTCAGCTTCTGCACGGTAACGACTGCGTCTGCTAATTTCACTCTGACTGTTTTGCATGTGTGATTCATGGGTGGCCATATGTGCCATTTGGACATGACACGTCCTGGCCAGGATTTGTATATTGCCTGAAACATCCAAAGTAGTTTGACCAATAACATGCAAGTATTGTACATAATCGGCCAATTGAGGCATGTGAGAATGTAAGATTCACAGAGAATCAAAGTGATGGAAATGCTTACGTGTTTGTTGTTCACTTGACTCGAAGTGTCTCTGCACACTGATCACTGTACAACACCATAGCATCTGCATCATGCAAACAGACAAAACCTGGATGTTTTATGCAGTATAGAAGTCCTGGCATGGACTCATCCTGTAAAAATGGCCGGTGTGGTCTCCCTAGTGATTTAGGAACTATAAATCATGACGCTCTACACTATAAGTCCTTACACGATCTGACATGTGTTTAAACTGAACTGGAAATTAGGTGCTGGCCGTCCGGCCAGAGGAGAACTGGACCCAACTAAGCCTGGTTCTCACAAAGTTTTTTTCCCCATTCTCTCATGGATGGGGTTTTGGTTCCTTGCCGCTGTCTCCTCTGGCTTGCTTAGTTGGGGACACCTGATTTCCAGTGATCACTCTGTTCTTCTGTTTGATAATGTTCAGTGCTTTGCTACAATCTGTATTGTTAAAAGAGCTGTAGACATAAAAGTGACTAGACTTGACGCTCATGTGTGAGGTTTTGCCATGTGACCTTGGCCAGTGCTGTTGTTTGTAAAGAGATGTACTAACCGCTCTGCCATGCTCCACAGACCCGTCTCCTTCTCCTCCTGTCAGAGATGTGGGGCCGTTTCCATCCGGGCCCCTGTACTCACCGTACTCGGAGATGGAGGAGAGCGCTGTGAACACTAACGGTGTGTGCTAACATCTGCTACAGCTGGGTGCTCTTACCACGCTTTCATTGGGGCTGAAATGCAGGCCCATCAAGTAGGGGTGTAACGAGTCACGTATTGTACGATTCATGGTCATTTTCCAAATCCTGGTGATCATCCCTATCCCCTTGTTGGTGGGGACTTGAGAGAGCAGAGCACGTGCGTGTCATTATGTAGTCGTTTGGAATGCACTTGTCAAGAGGAGCGACGTGATTTCCCCGTTGTCTTCAGCTGGGATGTTCCTGTGAACACGTGTGCGTCAGCAGATGTTTTAATGTCATAAATGTCTTTTTATTGTTGACAGCATAACTGTTGCAAATAAACAAACATGTTATAAATGTTTAAAATAAGCTAATATATAAAAACTAATATGTATAACACTTTTTTTAAATAAAAGGATTTCATGCAGTGCATCTTTCCCTTAACGAATCTGCTGGCGCACACCGCAAAGTTCGTTATCCCAGCTGAAGAGAATGAGGAAATTACATCGCTCCACTTGTGGACAAGTGCATTCCAAACGACTAAATAATGACACGCACGTGCTCTGCTCTCTCAAGTCCCCACTAACAAGGAGATGCAAATGATCACTTTGATGATTTGGAAAATGACCATGAACCGTACGATACACGATACGCGAATCGTTACACCCCTGCCATCGTAGTAGTTTGAACTTTTATCAGTGTTCTTCTGTGAAACAGTAAACTGAACCTACAATTAGATGTGGCTTCTTTATTCATTGAGATTCTGAGCTTGTTGGTCTGGCAGCATATAAACTGTCCACCGACCCCCAGGGACCTGCTGAAGTACTTCTGGGAGGAAGCTAGTTATTAGAGCAATGTTCAGGTAATTAGAGTGATGAGGAGGACTAAAAAGCATCTTCTCTCCAGACTCACTGGAGCCTCATGCGGACCTGGAAGGAGACGCTCCGGACGGCTCGTTCGCGAACCGTAACGGGCGGCACGCCATCGGTCACGTGGATGACTACGGCGCTCTGCAGCAGCAGGTGATAGAGGGCCGGGCACTGGTGCAGCGGATGGAGGCGGCTCTGCAGGCCGGTCTCGGATCAGCCCTGCTGGAGATCAGCGGAGGGAAGGTGATGTTCATACCCATGACAGATCAGAGCAAGTGTGGTCAAACGCAAGTGGCGAGGCGTGTCATGTGTTTCGCTCTTACAGGCTCTGGACTACAGCACAGTGAAGACGCTGCTCTCCGACACCAAGACCTTGTGTCAGATTTTGGACGAGGCCGTCTCTCTGCTCAAGATGTTCTGGCGGGCAGCGCTTCCGAGCAGCGACGGTCCCGCTCATCTCATTCAGAAGGTTTGAAACGTATTCATTGAGCCCTAAAAATGAACGCAGTGTTAATGTGAACGAACGGATCTGAATGTGGCGCCGTTTGCTCTCAGGAGCAGTCGATGCATGAGGAGATCGAGTCGCTGCGTTTGAGGATCGCTGAACAGGAGGAGGTTCTGCAGGGAACCATCCAGCGTCTGCGCAGCTCCAACCGAACCAAAGAAAGCATGGAGACCTTCATTGTCAACCAGCGTGAGTCCATGCATGAACAAACAGTGCTTTTCAGCCTAACACCTGGATTAAGGTTCCAAATAAGTGTCAAACAGCACACCTGCATAGTACTCTTCACTGTGTAATTGAATCATCCCAAACACGACACACGATGCCTGAAGTATACTTGGCTTTGTTCATTTCGCTCCAACACAGAACATCCGCCTGCGGAACAGAGTTGGTTTGGCTTAATGTCTTTGATAACAATTGCGTTCGAGCTTAAAGAGAGGAACGAACGCAAAAAAACACAAAGGTGACACAGTGTTAGAACAATAGCCAGTCAGAAGCTTAGACTGATCACTTTCAGTTGCTTCAGAATTTTGTAGCTTGTCAAAGTGAGTTTGCACTTTTCTTGTTCTATGTGGTCTGCTTGTTGGTGTAATGATGTCATCAACATCCGAGCTTTAACAAACACGTCTGTCTCTCAGTTTCCCGGACACGAGACGTGCTGAAGAAAGCGCGAACGAATCTAGAGGTGAGTGTCCCATCATCTCAGAGAAGCTGTGTTCCGTGCTGTTTGTCTTGTGTTTGTCCCTCATCTTGAATCTCGACCTCCTTCTTTCTTTCTTTCTTTCTTTCTTTCTTTCCTCTATTTTTGTCTCTCATTTTGTCTGAGTGTTTCCAGCAGAACGAGCTCAGGATCTCCTCTCTAAGCTCCTCCTCTTCCTCTCTTTGCCATGGTAACAGTTTCAGCTCATGCTGCTTGTCGTCAGTGCTTGAGTACCGTCTTCTGTGACATCAGTGCTTGCTTGAGTGATTCGTCCACACATCACACAGAGACGATATCTCGCCGCCATCATAAAACACAACTAGTGATGCACCAAAATGAGTTTTTGTCCTGGAACAATCTTCAGTTTTAGTTTATTTTACGATCAACACTCAAAATGTGTTTTTATTGCGGCTCTACTGAATGTCGTTCCTGAGGTAAATGTGACAGAAACAGTTAGGGTAGTTTATCCACACACTGAGGTAGAAACCCTGGACACTGTGACACTGAAGAAGCTCTCAGTGTTTCGGCTCAACAGAGCTGCTCAAATATTTCCGGTCATGAAGAACTTTGGTGCATCACCGAACGCTACAGCATGTGCTAACCGACTAATCGATGATCACAAAATGATTCCGAAACATTACCGACTCTTGAGTGTGAGTGTGTGTGTGTGTGTGTGTGTGAGAGTATTAACCTCAGGAATGCATTAACTTGCAGGATTGATCGTAGGGTGATGAAGGTTCTCTCACTCTTCTCCAGGTAAAGTCTTCACAGGTGCATCCACAGGGCCTTCTTCTTGGGGTCGCATGACCCCTGCATCTTCAGCGATCGCCATGGAAACAGCCAATCTGCAGCAACTTGCCAAGAAGCGTGTCAGGGAGTGACCTCCCGATAAACCAGCTGACAACCAGTCAATGCCTCTAACTCACCCGCCTTACCCTCCTCGGTCACAACATCTGTGTGATTTTACCTCTTTCCTTTAACAGTTGGCCGTAATATCCACATGCCTATTGACCGACAGTTTTATTTCTTCTTTTGCCACGAGAGAGAGGGGAAACACATTCTTCACTTTCTGAGATATACAGAAACAGACTGCCACAGAATTCGCTTGAGTATCTCTGGGTTTTTTGGCAAAAGCACGTTAGATTTGTGCGGCTGATCAGCATGCGAACCGCTCTAAGCACCGACCGCTGCGCCACGAGACAATATGGCAACTAAAGTGTATGAAATAAGTTGCCAAAAATTGTGCCTCTGTTAGTATTAGTATGATTGTTGATATTGTCATCATATCATTATCCAGTGCTACTGATTAAAACTGAATGTTGTGTTTGGTATTTGCATGATGGAGGTTGATAAAAACTAAAAAAGTACACTTGTTTTTTGTGAGGTGAGGTGAGGCTCACTAAACCAGCCAAAGTTTGCATGGGTAATTTCCCTCATTTGGGCTGCTGATGACCACTTTCAAGTAACCCATGCTTACTAGCAAAATTTGAATCACCTTGTAGGAGTTGTATATAGAAAGTTGAGATTTTCTGCATTTGCAAAAACGAATATAGATAGGATGCGAGTAAGTTAACATCGGTTTGGGCACAGCTACTCCTGTGCAGATATAATCAATGACAGTGTTGAGGATTTCTGAAATACAGACTGCAAACTTTGGCAGAGGATTGGTGGGACCAGAGCTGCTGATGTCACAATCACAATCAGAGATGTGTCTTTATTGTTCTTAGATTTGTGCTGCTGTATATATATATATCATTTGTTTTCCGAGCTGTACATATATGCCTTCCTGCAGTTTGAATTAGGCGGTGTGGGTCAGTCTAGTCGATGTCTGCTATAGGATATGCAAATTTATAAGACATGGGTAGCTGTGCAATAGCCATTTGATCTTAATGTGAGACATCATATAGATGAATTTACTGTGTACATTACACCAATTTATAAACCGTAGACGTTGCCTAAAATACTGCAGAGTGGCCTTGCCTCGAATCACTCGCATAGGATGACAATACATGCTTGTAGGTGAATGTTGCTTTGCCTTTAAACAGCCGTGAAAGTGATTTCTCTTCAGAGGGACATGCAATATCAATCTTTAAATGGCCTTGTATTTGGCTCTCATATCACTTTATCAAGAACCACAAATGAAGAGTAACCGAGGGATTGACGTGATGCAGGAATGTTTTGGATAAAATACCAAAGCCAGAGCGGGAAGGAGAAACCTGAGTTCAGGTAGACGGAGAAATAAGCCGCAGGTGTTGGTTCTGAAATCTGTACATTATGTAAATAGTGCTTGAAGGCTCATTTGTTGTTGTTATGGTGTAATGTATCAAAAGATTGCCGACACTAACTCTGTGTCTGATGCTGACGAAAATGTGCCATGCTTTATTACGGCTGCATTTGGACTTTAAACAGGAATAAACAATATACATGCATCTGTTTTCTTTTTGTCTGTGAAAGTAGCGTAGGTGTTTTGATAAGCACATAATAATAATAATTCTTATTCTAATAATAACCCAAAATCAACTAGAATGGTTTGCTTTATTTTAATGGCAAAAAATCCATTTATAATGTATAGCTTAACAAATAACTTCTCAGCATATGATACATTTCAAGTTATTGGACTTTCCCTCAAAATAATATTTTGAAAGCATTTAAAGCTGTGGTGTTGCCATCATCTGATAAATTCATATTTTCAGATGCTTTACAGTTAGTGAATAAACTTTCAACGCCACACAATTCAACTCACAGCAAACAAATAAAACCTCGTGAATATCATCTATATCGTCCTCGATGTTAAAAAAATACCCGATTCAACATTTAATATTGATGACCAGAAATGATACAGCAGAGAAAATCAAGCATTTCACACTACAATATTTACCAGACAAACATTATGCACATTATGGTCAAACATATTTGGACGGCAAAACTCTGTCTGTTCCAGTAATTCTAGTGCAAAATGAATCTTTGTGATACACACATACAGAATTCAGGAGCTCTGGACCGGTCCAGAAACACCAGACCTGGACATCACTGGAACAGGACAGGCACAGGTGTCCACATACGTTTGGCATAAATATCTGTAACAGGTGCAAAAATACATTCCTGCCTGATAAAACAAATAAAACATGTCTGTCAGTCACAGCGAAACACAGCTCAAGTGCTCATCTGACAGCATCACAGTGAAATCCAAAAAAAAGCTCAAAATCTATAGATGCTGTAGGAAAGGATCTCTTCAGTCCTCCCTTACAGCTTCCTTTCGATAAAATCAGAACACAACTCTACCAGTGCCGATGCGACAGGTTCTGTTAGGAGCGCAAAAACACATAACGCCAGTGTTTGGCTGAAACTTCCGTCTTTCCCTCAGTTCACAAAATGAACGATGAGATTATAAATTCTAAAAGGGTTAGCATGAACGGCTACATTTGAATGTTCTTCTCTGTTGTTGAGACTCAAAAAATTGAATTGACTTCTCAAGATCTTCTGTCTGCAGTTTTCAAATGTATGAATCCTGTTTGACAGCATTTTAGAAGAGCTTTGGGTGGATTAAACTCTGTTCTTCAAGACATATGCTGCAAACAGAGTGTTTAGAAGTCCATGTATTTCATGTGTGATGACAGGACGTGCAAGAACACACACACACACTCAATGCAGACAGATCCACTGCATGCGTCACGAGTTTATAGTGCAATCTGGGCCACCGTGAATGAGGACTGGAGATCATGTGTCATCCATGGCGGTTTAAATAGGCTTGTACAGAAGAGACGTCACATACTTCTTCTTATAGCGATGAGTTGCACTGAGAACCATCACACCATCCTGAGACACAAAACGAGTCAGTTATTTAGCACAGTATGAGATAGTTTGGTATCAGGTGAGTAACGTACCTTTATCGAGAGTGCGTACAGATGATTGAGCATCACATGGTTGGGTTCTGGCAGCAGGGCAGGATCACACTGAAGCACACAAAACACTGTTAAACAAGACTCAACTGTCTGAAGACCCAGACAAACCACACGATCCATACACATCTACTTACTGGACTGACATGCTCCAGACAGAAGCAGGAAGTTAAAGGTTCTTTTTTTATGTTTTACATAGTCCATGGATTCAATTCTATTTACTTTTTCATTTAACAGAACGTACAGGGAGAGAATACTGATCAAAAAACTAAGGAGTATAAATCATTTTAAAATGTTACCCCTGATGAAATGAACATGAAAAAGAAGTGAACGCCCTGGTGGGGCTGCACGATATATACCTGCGATAGGTAATGTGTGTGTTTACAGTAAATCAGCTGGAAATTCAAAGTGATGTCACCGACGAGCTGCTCAAATCCTCGTTCATCATCAGCGTGATTTTGCAATTATGCAGATGAATGATTTTTAGAGCAAGAGTGAAATAAGACTCCTGTTATAGGTTTACATATTTTTGTGACAAAGCAGCCACTTTGCTTTTCAGACTAGAAAGAAAAAAATGCGATGTCATTTATGACATTAAAACATCTGCTGACGCACACGTGTTCACAGGAACATCCCAGCTGAAGACAACGGGGAAATCACGTCGCTCCTCTTGACAAGTGCATTCCAAACGACTACATAATGACACGCACGTGCTCTGCTCTCTCAAGTCCCCACCAACAAGGGGATAGGGATGATCACTAGGATTTGGAAAATGACCATGAATCGTACGATACACGAATCGTTACACCCCTAATAATGAGTGTCTTCACATCTGTTAACATCAGGAAATGTGGTTTAAGCTTTGCACTGTTACTGTAGTTTGATCATGTTTCACCCCTGATGCTTTGATAAAACTGTGATGGCGGTAAGAGAGGAGTCTCACCGATATGTTGGTGTCTTTGTTGAGTATGACTTGCAGGAGGTGAGGAGGCAGGATGGGGGGCGCTTTGAAGCGCTCCTCAGGTTTGAACATGTACACCTCCTGTCTGTACGGCCCAGGCGGAGAACTGGACAGATCTACGCATCAAACACAAGCTTGTTACGCTGGATCTTATGTATTGAAACAGTATTTCTATCACACAGGTGTTTGTGTACTGCTGTTAAGACATGCTCTTACCTGACGTATCAGAGCACTCGAGGGAGTCCACCTGCAGTGCGTCAAACACCTCAAAATCCGACTTCTTCACGTGGATCAGATTGTTAATGGTGCCCATCTGACTAGTGATGACCGGCTGAAGAGAAAACATGCATTTCAGTGAGCCGTCCTGGTTTAAACGCAGACCATTGTGCGGATAGAGTCACCTCAGAGGGGTCATGAAGCCACTGGCCATCAACAAAGAATTTGTACTGATGTTCTCCCTCAGGCAGGTCCAAGATGGCTACGAAATCGTTGTGGCTTCAAAAGAGAAAACATCTTTAAAATTAAAGAACCGGTTAAGTAACAATGTGCACGCCTCTGTTTATTGAGACTGTGCTGTAGAAAGAGAGCGCACAGACACCTTTTATTCATGGGGATCTTGCTGCTCCAGCTGTTGAAGGAGCCGGTGATGTAAACCTCTTTGCCTCCTCCAGCCCAGCGGATCACTGTGGGGCGAGCCTGTGGACCCGTCTTTACCATGTCCTCTAAATCCGGAGCCAAGTCCTTCTCACCCGCGGCCTGATGGAACAGAGGACAGCTGATGATGCTGCAAACTCACAACTGCTCGTTCATTAACATTTGTTCTTAACCGAGCTCATTTATGTAAGACTTTTAATCAAGAGTCGGTTTCATTTTCAAAAAGAGGCTGGAAGATGGCTGTGATGATGATGATGTTAGTAAAATAAATATCAGCGAACTGATTCAATGCAAGTCTTACGTGTTGTGACATACTTCTGAGAGAAACAAGAGGGCATGGCTTGTTCCTTGTGCTACAAATTAATTGGATGAAGTAAAAGATTCAGAAAGTTAAAGAGGCGTGCTTCACGCCCAAGCCTTAAAACTGATATCTTCCGAGAAGACCCATGGATTTAGAGGGGAGGAGCATTTTCAGATTACCAAGACAAAAAACAATTGAGAAGGGACTCCATGAAATGGCTTTTCTGAGAATCCATTCTCTTTTAACATTACTTTGATGTGTTCTTGCATACTTTGGATTCTGGTCCGTGCGTGTTAAAAATATTGGGGTCGTCTGTGCTGTCCATCATTTTGCTGGGCTCCAGGTCTTTGTGGCCTCCGCTGTCTGAGCGCTGTGTTTTTGCTCCATGTCTATCTCCAGACACACGATCGCTTGTGTTTCCCATGATGCAGGAGATTTCTCAACAATCACCCTGCACAAACCAACATAAGTCACTGCAAACACTTCATTACATTCGTTATCAGTGTCTCTGAAACCCGGCAGCATCTTTACGAAAACGTTTGAAATGTGAAGGATTATTAGTATTGTTGAAAAAGAGCTACTGTATAGTAAATATACATATGCCCATCTAAAGCTACATTTCTTCGAGTAAGTTCGTTTCTTAGTGGACTGAGCTTTATACATGTTCTAGGGACATTTATCACTTTATATTTTGATCATTGATGGATCAGTATTGAGCTAGTAAGACGCAATTCTGTACTTATTAATTTACTAACAAAACAATGCATTTACACTAACGTATGTCAGAAATAAAGATCTGACCCTTAAACCCGTTCTAGTAACTTAACTAAGTTAACGTTAACCACCTAACCTTACGTTACAGTGCGTGGCTACATAGGAACCCAGAAACAACCTTACAACCGCCCTACTAGGAGAAAGACGAACTTATCACAATTGTCAAAAGCTTACAAAAGACGAGTATATTACACCTTTTAGAGAAATAAGGCTTAATGATGGCCAGCTCGAGTTTGTTAGCTCATAGCATGCTAATTAATAAAACACTCATATTTAGGAGAAACTATTATGGTACAAACGGCAAGTGTTAACGTTTTTGTGTTAGAGTAAAACACAAAACAGCGCAATCAATACCGCAGATACTTAACTGTAAGAAAGATTAACGTTACTTCCACTGCCTCGAACGACCGAACTTTAACAACATAACGTTACTGCAACCTGACCGCTACGGCGAGCCGAAGGATCCCAAACTGACAGGATTACAAAACGCGCTGGCCTTGCCTCCTATAGATTTACTTTGATAAATTAGAAAATAAATAAAATATGCCAACGACGTGTCACCTTCCATAATACAACTAACTAAAACTCGTCCCATGCAACGTTTTATTGTCCAAATTTGAACGAGTGTATTTTATTCAAAAATAAAATATTACAGACAATGTAGAAAACACTGAAGGTGAAAGCGTCCAATCTTCAATCAGTGGTTTTCAAACTATGGGTCGCCAAAATAAATGGAGAGAGAGCAGGCGGACGTTGCCAATGTTCTGTTAGTCCGCATCTGGTCCGCTTTATACCGTTCGCTAGCGCATGAAGAGACGTGTTCATGGCACGCATTTAGCTACAGTAGCGATTTACTGTGAACACCTAATGCTGTTGCGTTTGAACTATACAATTAGTTTTAAAGTAAATACTACTTGAATGGGACTGCAAATTATTCGTGTATGATGTGTCTGCGCGCCAGCGTTGCCAGATTGGACGATTTCCAGCCCAAAAGCTCACAAATACTCGCCCAAAAACCTATAAAAACAATGTGATTGAATGTAAATCAAGGTTCATAAGAGACATTTTTAATTCCATAAAAAATCATGATGACAAAATAACATAAACATTAAGCTAAATAAATCGGAGAAAATAGAGAATTAGCCTACCAAATATAAAAATAGCCTATGCAAGCAGCGAACAGTCAAAAAGGCAAATAAATAAAAAAATACAAAACGGTGCCCTCGAAAAAACTGCATGATTTTGAATGTCTACAGTCAAAATTTAAATGCAAAAAAAGTGTCCAATATTTATTGGCTATTTAACAAACAAAAATGCCCCGAACGTTTTTCTAAATTGACATAAATATGAAATTAAATAATCATTTTGCGATTACACACAAAACTAAACTATTTTAATAGTCAAAGCAGTAGTAAAGATACAAAGATATAAAGGTATAAAGATATTATAATCACATTACTGTATGAGGGTCCATGTAAATGCACTCACTGCTGTTACTAAAATGTTTAAATTAATTAATTAATTTTTATTTTACAGATTTCCTGTGATTACTGTGGGTGATGGTCCATGGGTTGTGTTAACAATCCACCCTCAAGCGTTTCTTGCAATAAAATTAAGTGACATTTAAAAACACCCATGACAGACACAGTTTCACATAGGCCTGAAAAAAAAATGCTTCATACGGTTGTAAGTTGGAAAAAAACCGAGCTTCTCAAATCTATCAAGTCTCAGAAAAAAGACGGCACTTTTTGATCCATTTTGCTTCCCGTACATCCAGTTGTGCTTCATGACTACTAGGTCTGGCAATACGTATGATAACACGGCAACTACGCAAGACTGTATAGTGTGAATACGTAAAGGGAACAGACCTACCGAGGGGAACAGAATCGACTGCTACACCGGCTGCGTGTGTGAGGACAGACGACAATTTCTTAGCCCTTTTCAGAAGAGAGGGAAAGACGCTTAAGGCAAGTAAACGTCATAATTCCATGCCATATGTTTTGATTTAGGAATTTTTATTTTTTGGTAGATGTTGAAAGACCTAGATATGCCAGAGCATCATTCTTTTGAGATTGATGGAAATTATTTTTTAGAAAATAAAT
>JAUMHQ010000031.1:2522227-2532603 GCA_032361165.1 Enteromius paludinosus | reverse complement strand
AACAATAAAAGGCTTGAACTACTTCAGTTGTGTGTAATGAATCTAAAATATATGAAAGTCTAATGTTTATCAGTACAATATGCTAATTTTTTGAAAAGGACCTATACATATATATATCTTACATATATTTTAAAATATATCAAAATGACTAACATACGTTTCAAAAGTAAATATTTTTCACCAATGCATTCTTTCCACATTTTCATATAGGTATGTATAAAAGTCCTAGATTATATGACAACAGCTTTTAAGTTTATAGAGTCTTCAGCATCCAGGGGGTCTTCCTTTCTCTCTCAAATGAGTTCAGAGCCTCTATGTAGGCATGTTACCAGCGTCAATATTTACCCAGCTGCATGAAAAAATGTAATGAGTGTTTGGAATATTACTTCACAGGGTTGCCACTGTTCTGTCGATTTGCACTGTTTATAATACTAATTCTAATGAAATCATTTGATAAGAAGCTGTATCCCAAATGACGCATTATGCACTAATGCACTCAATCGTATTTAGTGTCGTCCCAAATGGAGTATTAACAGGAAATTCAAAACTTTCAAATGATCCATAAGAAAGCTGTGACCGCTGAATTCTAAAACTGAAAACAATGAATGTGAATCCATTTTTAATTTCTAATTAATACATTTTGACTAATCAGACAGTTTAGAGTTAATAACTGATGAGCTGAACGGTATTAGGTACATAGTTCTCCTATCCTATACACTGTATACCAACAAGTTGTGATTCTACAAACTTTATAGTGAAATTCTCAGTTGACACAACGTCTTCTGTGTGAGAATACTGATTTGTCAGTTTATTTCTCAGAGATATCAAAGTTTGTAGAGTGGTGTGGTTTAAACCATTTAATTTTAAGCACACACAAAAAAGGAGATGATCTTTGACCCAAGATCAATAGAAGATCACACATCAATTAATGAAGTAGCTTGGTATCCGTGTGGATGATAAACTCATTTGAGGGAGTCATGTGGATGCAGTTTGTTCCCGTGTGCAGCAAAGATTGTACTTTCTGTGTAGACATAGGATATTTGGAGTGGAGCAGAAAATTGTGTATTTATAATTAGATGTGGCATTATGATATGGTTTGGTAACCTCACAATTCAGGTAAAGCCTAAGCTTGCACGCTTGTTAAAAATAGCATGAAGGCCATTGTCCCTTGAGTCACTGTATGAATAGTCGGTTTTTAAGGAAGCACATAGCTGATCCATTTACTACTGTACATACAGAGTATGAATTGTTGCCTTCAGGAAGATGGTACAGATTTCCAATGTCTAGGAATAAACGTTTTAAAAGTGTTTTAGATTCCTGTCAGTTAAAATGTTAAATAATGAATGATTGTCTTTTCAGGGTGAGAATAGGAATTATGTGTATATTGTGTGTAAATTGTTAAATCCAACTAATTGTTGAGTCCAACATAAATTTCCTCTTTGGGGACAAAGTGTTTTTACTTTTCATTTCAATTCATGTGCATGCTTGTAAGGACAAGGTGAATTTAGGATAAGGTTATGAAGGTTTAAAAATGTAAGGAATATTTAGGTTCTTGTAATGCCAAGCCAGCAGAGGGAGCTCTCACCTCTGCACTGACTGTCACAGTTCCCGGCCACAATTGGTTTATCCAGATGGCTGTGCAGTTTTTACTGCTTGATTAAAAAAGGCTTCAGTTAGGAGGAAGAAAGGAGTTTGTCCCATAGCGTCTTAGCAGATGCAGTACTAGTTACCGTGTCTCAGGGGACCTGGGTTACGCAAGTAACCCCTTGCCTGTTTTGACCACGCTATGTAGTGTAAATAAAGCTGCATTTGGATCTCCAGCGCTTGTCTGAGTCTGGCCCTTGTTACAGTCCTATTGTAGTGTGTATATAGTGGGATTTGAGATATATAGGTTCCTCCTTAATTTATATGTAAAATAGTAATACAATGATATATATGACATAACAAATTTAGGAAATTCAGCTGCAATCATACTCTACATATTTTAATTTTAAAATCAAATTTGTCAGAATTTGAGGATTATACTTTTCCCACAGTTCAATGTTATCTCTCTTTTTTTTCAGTTTCAACCAGCAGTGTGATGTGCGGCCAAAAATTTAAATGAGATATTTGAATATGAAAATGTACTCAGGTCTTGTTGTCATAAAATTAGCATTGATCTTACTTTGCTACAACATGTTCTTTAATGTTCTTTTAATTTAAATGTTAACAGAAGTGTGTTCAGGTGGGTCAGACTCCATGTCACATGTTTCTATATTGGGTTCCTTTCTGTTCCCGGCTTATATAAAGGAATCTGTGGAATACATAGATCATATTTTAATTTGTGAAAGCTAATTAATGGCAAGGGGAGTTTGTTAGACTACACGGATACTACATGGATTCTTTCTTGTTCACACGGCCGCTTATTTTGTTGTAGATAAGAACTGAGATGAACATGTAAATTTGTTTTGTTTTACTTTACATTTAGGGGCATGGTTACCCAAAATAACCGGGGAGTGATGCTATGTCACTTTTGTAGATGATCCTGCTGAGTAGCAGTTAAGCAGTAATAGTAGAAGTTAAAGTCTTTATAAAAATAAAAGGATTTACAAAAAAAAAAAAGGACTGAGGTAAGAAATTACCATTTCACATCTGAATGTAATTTATTTCAAGAAAATGTTATTAGATTTTAAATAAATAAATAAATAAATTTTAAATAGTTTAAATCATTTTTTTAAAGTTATTCAATATTAAATACAATAAAACTGTAATATCATATAACACAAATGAAAATACTTTATATTTTAATACATTTTAAAATGTGATTCATTCCTTTGGTGAAAAGGTGACTTTTAAGGTACCTTTACTCCAGTCTTCATTGTCACACGACCCTTCAGAAACCATCCTAATATTATAGTCTGTTAATTGTCTTTACTATAGAAATAGAAGTGGAGGTTATGAAGTGAAAGTAAAATTTATTTCCACAGTACAATCATACACAATATCTAAAATGTTATCTTACAGACATCTGAAACAAGACTGTGTTGCAACATGAGAATGATTTTTTTATTAGTTTTTTTTATTAATTATTATTATTATTAGTTTTTTTGTTTTTTTTTTACGTTAGTATTTTGAGTTAAACTACAGCGTCAATATATTTTCAAGATTATCTTTTTTGCCCAAGATGCTTTGTCCAGTGATGAGATGAAAAATGAAAATTAGCTATTTAAATATGAAAATTACTGACATCTTGTCATCGCAAAAAAATCTGCATATATTTTTGTTGTGTGTGTGTGTGTGTGTGTTAGACATAAAACCAAAAGTCATATTACGGCGCAGACCTATCTCATCCTGATGCTCGTTGTGAAGTGAAATGTTAGTTGAAGTGTAACTTTGGGTGTTCCGGTGGGTCAGACTTTGATTCAAAGTTTCTGTAGTGGTTAGCTTTTTTTAATATAAAGAAATGTGTGGCTATTTCACACAAAAAAATTACAAATAAGTAAAACATTGAATTAAACATTCTGAAGAATAAACTGTGAAACAGTATTGTTTTGTAAAACTTACTCCAATATTCTTTGTCTTACTTAAAAAAAAAAAAAAAATAACAACTCTCTATTCTTCAAGTGTCAAGTAACACCAATGGCATGGGTTTGAGTAATGCATTAAATGTACTGTAAACTGTAGCTTTGAATAAGTCACACCAGGTAAAAGAATCTGCCTTTAATCCGGTGTGTTCCAGCAGATTAGATCTCATTAGACAGAAAAACCTCCAGATTGCGAGCGTGTCATGTTATTTTAGGATGTGTGTGTCTTATTTATTCACTCCTTGCAGATCAATGATACAGAAAACATATGTTTAATTAGAATCCAGCAGAGAGGATCTGTATGACCAGTCATGGACGGGATTCTGTTTGTGCTGCCTCTGCTGTCAGGTTGGTGAGCTCATTTGTATTTATGATGATGTGTTCATATGTAAATGGTTTAACCTGTTAATTTTAAAGGACTCTTCTGGAGCACTTCTGCTGGTTATCGTCCATACTACTATATAAATACAAGAATGTCATGGCCAGAGGCTCAGAGTTACTGTAGATCGAAGCACACTGATCTGGCAACTGCAGACAGCAAGGATGACGTGTACAGGCTGATAAATACAGTGAATGCTGGATACAGTGGATCAGTGTGGATTGGACTGAAGAGAGGGACACAGAATCGCTGGGGTTGGTCAAATGGAGAAAACACATATTCTCAGTACAATAACTGGGCTTCAGGACAGCCAAATCAGAGTGCCCATTGTGTAACGTCTTTAGCTGGATCTTGGTATGATGAGCAATGTGCCAAATCACAATATTTTATGTGCTACTATGGTGAGTTCTTGTCAAACGATGAATGTGAACTTTGAATAAGCTGGGAAAGCTTTAAAGTTTAAACTGATTTTTTTTTTATTATTGCATCTCTCGATAGGAAATACTACATACCTAGTACAATCTGCTAAAAACTGGAGTGATGCTCAGAGCTACTGCAGACAGTATTACACAGACCTCCGCACCATCCATAACTCTGAGGAAAATAACCAGACTACTAAGAGTTTTTCTACAGGATATCACATCTGGATTGGTTTGTTCCTGGACTCTTGGGTATGGTCTGATAAATGGATCCTCTTCTACAGACACTGGGCAGCAGGTCAGCCATCACAGAGTTCAGGATCTGGTGACTGTGTTGGCATGTCAAGAACCAATTCAGGCAGATGGTCCCACTCCAGCTGTGATCTAAAGCAGCCATTTATCTGCCATGGAGGTGAGCATCTAACAAATATCGGAATTAGACGGAATTAAAAATTTGATTTCTGTCATTTTGTTTGTGCCTTACTGTATTTAACAGTTATTGTGTTTACCAGCACAACAATATGCTGAATTGATATCAGCATTTATTATACTACTGTCTACCGTATACAGTATTTAGTCTGTTACCTTTGCATATTTCCCGCTGTAAGTCCATTAGCTTATAAAACAGGTCACAAAAATCTTTGTTTTAGGACAACATGATTTTGTTTTAGTTTTAAAATAAAGGTTTTGTTTTGGTTTTTACCTATGATCTTCACAATCCTTTTATTTTCGTCCTAAAGGACCTAGGTCTTCTTCTTCTTCACTAACGTACCAGTATGTGAACGTAAGCATGACATGGCCAGATGCTCAGAGATACTGCAGATATAGATTCAGTGACCTGGCCGCTGTTTTGAACGTGAACGATGCGAGACAGCTGGTAAATACAAAGGATCTTGGAGACAATGGTTCAGTGTGGATAGGTCTCTACTGGGGGGGATATAAACGCTGGCTCTGGTCTATGGGGGACAGCTCAGTCTACCAGGATGCTATGTGGTATCCAGGAGAACCAAGTGGTGATGGGGAGTGTGTGAGGAGTTTTAATGGAAGCTTGTATGATGAGAACTGCACCACTCTTCTCCCATCTGTGTGCTTAAATGGTGAGTCATCAAAACTGGTTTATTTTTTGCACTTTAGCTGATACTCGACTGAGGGCTGGTCCTTATCTTGTATTTCTATAGACAGCACTGGTTTTGTTATAACTGAAACGGCTATGACATGGAGAGATGCTCAGAGTTACTGCAGAAAACAACATATTGATTTGGCGAGTATCAGCAGTCCAGAGCAGCTGAATCTGCTGAGTAATGAATCATCGCTCTGGATTGGTCTGTTTCTAGACTCTTGGGCATGGTCCAACAATTGGGGCTGGTTCTTTAGAAACTGGGCAACAGATCAACCATTCCTAGGTTCAGCAACTACTAACTGTGCTGGGATGTCAATAACTGATTCTGGGAAATGGGCTCAATACAGCTGTAATCTACAGAAGCCTTTTATCTGCTATGGACGTGAGTTTTCCCCATTAAGCTTCATTTGTACAGTAGGTCACTCTCGAAACAGACACTAAAGAGAACTGTGATATGTGTTTGCGTGTTGGGGGTTTTGAGGGTGACTTCTGTATTTCTCTAGCTGACAGGTTAATTATGAACCAAATTGTCAGACTGAAATTTTCCTGTAGTGGAAAATGCACATTGAATGATCCTGTACTACAGACGGCCATACTGAATGTGGTTTGTATCATCCTACTTTGTCAAATTCTAAATGAATAATCTGCCAACCATCTAATTAGGTTTTATTTGATTCTTTCTTGCCGATCTTCCAGATAAGTAACAAGCTGAAGAGCATGGGGCTGGGAAGTGTCAAAAAACTAAGCTGGAGAAAGGGGCAAGATGGAGAAGTGTTTCATCAGGAGATAAAACCTAGAGCGAGTTCAATCAATCCATGTAAACCGTAGTAACATCTCATGGGCCTTGTTTGAGTAAACTTTAAAACAGATTCAATGAATGTAGATTTAGACTTTCTTGTAAAGTAGTTTGATTTAAGGAACGGTGAAGTAGCCATAGTAGTATTTAAACACCATGAATGGTGATGGTATGTAATATTTATTGGCAGAAAATCATCCTACATTTTGTAGGAGGCCTAGATGTGATATAACCTAAAAATAGTTTGTTTTTCTTTTAAAACCGAATGAATAATTTCATGTAGTGACATTCATGCAGTTTATGTTAAAAATAAAATTTGTTTTGTAAAGCTGAAGTTTGAAATTTGGATTTTTATCAATTCATTGGCATTGCAGCAGCCCGTCAAAAGTTCATCTTTCATGTCAAGGGCCCTCTCGCTCTCCTTTTGATAATAATGATAAACATAGCTGCAAGCAGCCATTACGGGGCCAGGCACTCCAAAGGCAAAATGAGGAGGTAAACATTCGGAGAGTCAGACCAAATGCAACAATGAGTAATAAAAAGCACTTTTAGGATTATTGTAATTGAAATGACTGAAAAATTACAAAAACAACCTCTAGTAGTATGACTGAAAGGCTTATCACTTCTGACCAACAGGTGGCGCTGTAATTAAATCATATTAGTCCTGTGTGAAGTTACAATGGCACACACAAAGTTTGTTGTCTTTATCTTAAAGCTTTGCGCAGAGTCATTTTGGCACAATGCGTAAAATCAACTTATAATATGTCAGACTAACTGAAATAAACCTGGCTTATTTAGTAAACTAGTTTTATGAATGATTTTGTAGATGTGAGCAGTAGCCTACTTGCAAGATCCTGGGTCAAAAAGGTTGTGATTGAAGATTTTAGGAATAGTTCACCCAAAAATGAAAATTACCCCATAATTTAGCCGTCCTAGGTGTATAGAACTTTCTTCTTTCCGACAAACACTGTGTGTGGTCTGTGTTTTTAAAAATTGTATCCTGGCTCTTCCAAGCTTGATGATGCTGATGGATAGCGTCCATTATTTTAAAACGCTCCATAAATCGTTAATATCTGTCGTAAATCTAACCTATAGACGCAGGAGGTGCTTTAAGCACAAGAAACGAGAGGTTTTCATGGTAACAGGTGTAGACAAAGCAGCTCTGAACTTACAAAAGCTGTCTTACATACATGAAAATGACATTTTCTAAAGACCTTAATTCCTTCAGAATTACGCCTCGGTTTGATTTTTAAATGTGCATTCATTTTTTTTATATCGTGGCAGGTCACCACAAATAAATTAATCTATGGGAAACCAATCCCACAGCACAATAACCTGAGACCAACTTCATTACTCATTATTAGCTGCGGTGGCACTGACCAGACCAATAAACCAAACACAGACCGGTAGTTAACTGCGGTCCAGGCGTGTGCGCCCAATGAAACAGTCTATACGCCTCTACAGGCTTAACAATCTTCTGAAGCAGATCTATGGGTTTTTGTAACAAAAATATTCATATTTTTTAAATTATAACTCAAATCAATGACTTCCGGCAATGGATGTATGCATGTTTGCGAGAGAGATTATTTTTTTACTTCTCGTTTTCATTTGTTACCGGCATTTGTATTGCTCTTCCTCATTCTTCTATTCACTTCTGAGCTTTTGTTATGAATGCAGCTTCATACATCATACGTCCAGTCAGAAGTGGCTGGAACTCAACACTCTCTGTCTCTCGTGAACATGCATACGTCCATTGACGGAAGTCAGTGATTTGAGTTAGAATTTTAAAAATAGGAATATTTTTGTTACAAAAACCCATCGATTTGCTTCAGAAGACATGTGTGAGTAAATTATGGAGAAATTTTCATTATTGAGTGAACTACTCCTTAAGCACGAGATATCTTGTTCAGGCAATTGTTTTTGAGATTCAGGCTTGATGTCACTCTGTAAAGGTAAGGGTGTTTCTTACTGAATTTCATTTGCATTTCATTTGTACCTCTGAATATGTTTTGTTTTTATAATGAGAGGTTTTAACAGAATGTAAAGAAACCCAAATTGCGCTTTAAAGAATACTGAGCACGGTGCACGCACTATTAACTTCACACACACAAACAAGCAATTCTGTCTCAAACACATGCAAAACTGTATCACACAGTTTTATACTATGCATTTTTTTGTGTTTGAAGCCTACCAATCTTCTGTTTTACTTGCATGGAGAGATCCATTTACTGCATGATGTGGGTTCACAACAAAGGCTTCCAAATGTAAATGGCAAACTTAAAATAAACTCCAAAATTTTACCCCTGCTTAAAAAACAGCATATGCTGGCTAGGTAGGTTTTGAAGCTGGGATGCTGGTTTATCCTGGTCACGTGCTGGCAAAGGACCAGCATAAACCAGCAAAGCACCAGCTTAAACCAGCTTCCCATTAAATTACTGATTTTATTACTGAATCATTCAATTGATTAATTCGAACGGCTGATTAATTCGGGAACAAATCAAGTTCCTGCGTGTCAGTGTGCATACTACCCACCCTTTATGCCCTAAATAGTTCTGAAAATTACTAATATCACACAGTGCTGCACAATTAACCATATCACAATCACAATGTTAGCCTATGCGATTACATTACAGCAAATGTTGCGATTATATTAAATAATATTATATTAAATTAAATAAATGCATTCATGGACGTAACAAGACATTCATTCTTGCATTCACACCAGACGCGAATGAAGCGTTAAGTGCGAGTGATATACATGTTGTCAATGCAAAGATGCAATCCTGCCTGCTGTGCGATTCGCGCGAAATAAGCAGCGCGTTAAACACGCCCGTTTTACACAGCACGCATAAGCAGCGCGGAAAGGTAACGATTTGAGATCCAAGACAAATTTCGGAAAGAATTCATAGAACAATAAAGTGTATTTGGATTAAATAATTGAATTGAAAAACTAATCTTAAAGCTAACAAATTGCCTCTAGTTTTATTAATTTAATTTTGGTAGGAGCAAAAACGTGTGTAAATTATGTGTCAAAATTAAAGTTAATTTAATGTAGTTTAATTCAGTAATGTAAAGATGTTACTGCTATTTAATTTTGTACAATTTAGTTTGAATTTGAAAACACTGTTAATTTATAGTTGTTGCTAGATTCCACTGTATACGGTATCTCAGTTGAGAAATACAGATTTCAGCATTATTAGCAATCTGTGTGTGCAATTTCCTTCATAACAAGCAAGTTAAGTCATACCACTTATTTATCGTATCGCAAATCGCAATATGGATGTGAACATATTTATGAACATAAACTATCTGCAAAGTTGTAATGCTGACAGTAATCGTGGTATTGTCACGCCGTCATGTGTTCTTGTGCCTGTGTTTTTTTGTCGTCTTGTTCCACGTGTCCCTCGAGTGTTTGTTTACATTCTGTCTCCTCGTGTCTTTTCCCATTTGTAACTCTGCCCTCGTCATTAGGGTTTCATTCCCCTTCAGCCGTGCTGTCCAGGTGTCCCGTATTTTGTCAGTCATTAGTTTGTGTATAGATCCTTGCCCCATGTCCTGTATCTTTGTGAATCGTTAATGTTATGTTGAGCATGTTCGTCTGTGTTGGTCTGTGTGCCGTTGTCAGCCCTCGATGTTTCCTGGTCCTTTGTTAAAATTAATGTTCACTTTTTCGGAATCCTCTGTCTCCGAGTCTCCGTGTTGGTGGCTGCACCACCTCCGAGTCAGTCCATTGGGGTAGTTCAGGAGATATCACTCAGATAACACTGAGGCCTTGTTTGAACTTCCACCTCACTCTGAGCCGGCCATGGAGGCTGTTGGATTATGGTCTCGTCCTGAACCTGTCATTAAGATATGCCTTAAGAACTTTCGCCCTTACAGGTATCTTCCATCCTGTCACCAGGCTGAGAGACGACAAAGCGTGAAAATTCAAATGCTGAATTCATGTTTTATTGACAACAGGGTAAATACAGACAGGCAATCAACAATGACAGAGGCAAAGTGAGATAGTAGTCAGAGTCCAAGCGTGGGTCGAAAACGAACGGCGAACAGAGTCCAAAGGGAGAGGCAAAAGCAATAGTCCAAACGAGAGCAGGGGTCA
>JAUMHQ010000031.1:2449680-2461829 GCA_032361165.1 Enteromius paludinosus | reverse complement strand
GTAAACTTGGGATTGCAAGAGGTGGAAAACAAACCTGAGAGTTTGAAGAGGAGAGAAAAAATGGCCTGTGACAGCGCCAAAGCACAAATTAAACTTTTTTTATATTTACTGTTGCACTAAAAGTCCAAAAGTGAAGAAAAATGATGTTATCTATACTTGATAGTTCAAGCTACCTCATAGAAGTGCTCTGTTTGTTAACAGAGTTGTATGTTAAATTAAGTTGAATTAAATAAAAACATAATGAACATCCTGTATCTGTTTCTTTGCTCTTCTTTATGCTGTCTTTATGTATTATATACGTATCGGATCTGGACTCGGTATCGGCAGATACTCAAAATCAAATGACTTGGGACTCGGACTCGAGGGCAAAAAAAACTGATCGGGTTTAATATTATTTCTTAAATGTGACTCTTTTTAGTGCATTTTTGTTCACAAAATCATGCATTGGTGAGCATAACATCTTCTCAACCTTGAAGTTTTGAGCATTAATGTAAATTTAACTTCTGCCTCTTCTTTTAACTGAAGTTGCAGACTTAATAAACAGAAGTTGTTTTAGTGTTCCTGTAGCTTAAACCGTAGAACAACGCTCAACAATGTGTTCAGTTCACAGTAAGCCTTAAGACAGCCTGGCCTAGAGACTCCTAAGCCAATCTAAATGGGTGTGAGTGGGAACATCCACTTTTAAGAATGTTATGCTGAAAGGCTGCACAGAAATATGAGTGGATAAATGTTAAATGTGCTTATGTCAGGGTTAGCGGTTAAGGGTAAATAAAGGTATGTCTTGCTGTTCAAAGACACATAAGTGCCTTTGCATGGACATGGCCTGATCCTACAGAAACCCAGTTTTGAAATCAACTTACTTGCTTCACACAAATGCACATGCTTTGCTTCAGGGATTCCTGATCATGGAAAACGTGGTTCCTCTTTGTGTTAGCTTAACTTTTTTTTTTTTTTTTTAAGTTCAACACTTCTTCTGCATTGATTGCCAAACCAAGTGTGATTCAGTTAGCCTTTCAGCATAACGTTGTTAAAAGTAGATGTTCACACTCACACCCATTTAGATTGACTTTGATCAAAACGGCTTTAATCCGCAGACTAGACTGCACAGGTATACGAGTCTCTAGACCTGTCTGTCTAAAGGCTTAGCAGCCCGAGAGAGACAGAACGGTGAGAGCGAGGCGTTCTCTGTGTCTGGATATACAATGCGTGTTAATTTATCACAGGAGCTGTGTTACTAACACCGTGACAAGCATTATAATTAACATGAGCTGAGCTGAAGTGTTGTTTTGGCATGAGTAATTAGTCACATCTGTTTAAAAATGTAATCCACACATATGGTTCGCCTTCAGACCTGTTCTTTGTGAGATTAGCTCTGCTGAGTCACTTGAAGCTTATCAAGAGCTCTGGAGTTGGGCTGAAGGTTTGGTCGTAAAGGAAAATTTATGTTGTTGGCCCACTATCTGGCAAGGGTTGAGCATATGAGCGAATGACCTGCAATCTTGTTGGCACATTAAATGCACATTAGAAGGTTGTAAGTAAGTTGTTTTACTTTTAACCAGCCAGGAAGCCAGCCTACAGTTTCCTGTGCTGAATAAACTCAGTAAAGAAGTAGTTCATCCAAAAATAAAAAATTCTGTCATCATTTAGCCTACTCGCTCTCAAATCTGAATGAATATCTTTGTTCTGACGAACACAAAGGAAGATATTTTGATGAAAGTTATGGGTCACTACTGACTTCTACTATGGAAGTCAATGGGACCAAAACAGCCTGGTTACAAACTTTTGTAATGTCCCTTTGTGTTCGGCAGAACAAAGAAATTTGTACAGGTTTGGAACAACTTGAGGGTGAGTAAATGATGAAAGAATTTTCATTTTCAGGTGAACTATTACTTTAGGTCTTTTCTTTTGTGATTGCAAGGTTGTGACATGTGCACAGAGCAAAGTCAGTCTCAGGGTTGAAAAACTTTAGGTCAAAAAAAAAAAAAGTTTTATTTTCAGTAGGTACCACTGATCTATACATTTTCTCTATTATAGATCAGTGGTAGATATGCCTTAAATTAACCATAATTTTAAATTAAACATGAAGTGAAGAAATGTGTGGTTTTACAAAAGATTTCTACTTGAAATAAATGCTGTTCTTTTATACTTTCTATTATAAGATGCAACAAGGTTTCCACAAGTATTTTCCAGCCCAACTGTTTTCATCCTTTTATTAAGAAATAAAAAGTTCCCTCCATGACTGAAATAACATTTATGTCTCAAAATATATGAATATACATTTTTATTATAATAATATTTCACAGTGTAACTGTTTTGCTGTATTTTAATTTAATAAATGCAGACTGAGCATAAGAGAAACATTAACTTTTATATTATTATGACTAAAATGTACTATAAAATACTATACAAGTACAATGTACTATACAATTCGGGATGTCCCGATCAGGTTTTTTTGTCTCCGAGTCATTTGATTTTGAGTATCTGCCGATACCGAGTACCGATCCGATACGTATATAATACATTAAGACAGCATAAAGAAGAGCAAAGAAACAGATACAGGATGTTCTTTATGTTTTTATTTAATTAAACTTAATTTAACATACAACTCTGTTAACCGACAGAGCACTTCTATGAGGAAGCTTGATCTATTAAGTATAGATAACATAATTTTTCTTCACTTTTAGACTTTAGTGCAACAGTAAATATAAAAAAAAGTTTAATTTGTGCTCTCTTGGCTGTAATGTCCTGCGCCTTCGCTCTGTCACAGTCCATTTTTTTGTCTCCTCTTCAAACTCTCAGGTTTGTTTTCCACCTCTTGCAATCCCAAGTTAATATATCTCACAGTTTGCCATGCCATTTACTACGCAGAGCCGTTGTTCACTGACGAGCTGCGCAAAATCACGCTGATAATGAACCCGAATTTGCACAGCTCATCAGTGAACAACGGCTCAGCTTAGTGAAAGCGGCTCAATGTAAGACCACACACCTGAAAGCATTTTCTGCTGAGTACAGAACTGGATTTACTGACAAGATGCGCAATACATATCGCGCGATGATCATCGTGCAGCCCTAAATGCTGTCATCAGCTTTATAATACCTCCAGACCGCAGACATACACTTCAAGCTGCTTCTGTGTTCTGCCTTACACCAATAGCGTCTCTGCAACAAAGCAATGTCATGCCGCACGCGTTGCTGTTCCTGTGTGGAGTCAAGAGGTCTACTTCTGTGCCACCACATAACTATAGATGTGTTAAAAAAAATACATATATATTTGAGTCCTGATCGGTAAAGTCCTATTCCGATCGAGTCTGAAATCACGTGATCGGGCCCGATTTCCGTTCATGTGATCGGATCGGGACATCCCTATGTACAATCATATACAAGTTTTGGCCATTACATATAGTTGATAAATGTTATGCCAATACCATGTCATTGTTTTGGAAACTTTATAATGGGTTTTAGCTAATTTTGTAATTTATACACTTTTTGCAAAATATAAAAAAATGTACATTAAAATCATAATATGTACATGTAAATGATCAAGTAACATTATAATATTTACGTGTAATACTATGAAAGATTTACAGTATTTTTGCAACTTCCTAATCACTAACTGAAAAATATAAACTGTTTACATTTAAATCTTAGGCAAATTAGAATGCTACTGATAATATAAGTTAAAAAAGCAATTTTGGTCAACGATGATAAGGTGCATCTCTCGTAAAACATTTTGTATCTATCTGAAGCTTTTCTATGTTTTATTAATTTGGTGACTTATTTATTTTTGTAGATGACCATGGATGAGAAGTATGTGAATAACATCTGGGATCTTCTGAAGAACGCCATTCAGGAGATCCAGCGAAAGAACAACAGTGGGCTGAGCTTCGAGGAGCTCTACAGGAACGCCTACACCATGGTGCTGCACAAACATGGGGAGAAGCTCTACACGGGCCTCAGAGAGGTGGTCACTGAACACCTCATCAACAAAGTATGAGCTCCTGTTTTACTCAGATCTTTTCTGTAAGGTTTCGCAGAAAATATATACATGGTCCTAGAGACCTGCATTGAGTGTTTAAGTGTGTCACAGCAGGGAGTTAAATGTAGTTTAATAAGCAGTGAGCCACAAGAGGCTGTGTGTTACAGAGATTTCACCTCAGCTTGCTGCTTAAAAAGACCTGCTTAATGAATTTGATGGTGTGTTATGTGCGTTTACATTGAACAGATTGAATTTAGAAGATTTGAAGGACGCTGTCTCACATCTTCACTACATATATATTTATATATAGCTTAATGAAGACCCTGGGGTTTTATCTCTGGTGCTGGCTGTTAATGATGTCAGTTCTGGAGATGAAGCAGATGGCGGAAACCTGCCCGTCCCAGTGGAGTTGTTCACAGGGTGATGTCATTGTACACTCAGGTGGATGAAACCAATGTGCTTGAGCTGCTGTTCTAACAGCTTTCTTTTTGTTCTTCAGGTACGAGAAGACGTGCTTCACTCATTAAATAACAATTTTCTGCAGACGCTAAATCAAGCGTGGAATGATCATCAGACCGCCATGGTCATGATTAGAGACATTTTGATGTACATGGTAGGTTGTTTAGGCGTTCTTTGATGGGGTGTAACTATTATAAACATTGAATATATTGTTTACAGATGTTCTAATCCTTTATTTAGTTTTAAGAGGGTTCGGGATGGAACTCATGGGGTACACAACCAATCAGTAAGCGTTAATGATGCTTAACATTTACTGACCTGACCATATAACGCTACAGTAATGACATTTTTTTTTAAGCCAGAGCTGGCACTCTGGTTCCCTTGACAAAAAACCAATAGGATTTTTCCATTGGCTTTGAGACTAGACCAGGGTTCCTCAATTCTCACCCTGGAGGTCCGATGCACTGCCGAGTTTGGATCTAACCCTAATCAAACACACTTGAGCATGCTAATCAGTGTCTTAAGGATTATTAGAAAACACAGGTAGGTGAGTTTTATCAGGGTTGGAGCTAAACTCTGCAGTGCATCAGACCTCCGGGGTAAGATTTGAGGAACCCTGGACTAGACTATAAAGGAAGTACACCACAGTCACATGACTTCAAACCAACGTGACCTTATTTCAGCCATTTATCCAAACAAATAAAGTGCCATGTCAAAATTTATTTAGAAATGAGACTTGGAACACAACAAAGCCTGGATTTGAATCTGCATGAACATTTTTTTTCTTTCTTTGTCTGTCTAGGATCGTGTGTATGTTCAACAGAATAATGTGGAGAACGTCTACAATCTCGGCTTGATCATCTTTAGAGATCAGGTTGTGCGATATGGCTGTATCAGAGATCATCTCAGACAAACCTTACTGGATATGATCGCTCGAGAGCGCAGGGGAGAGGTGGTCGACAGGTGTGTGTGTGTTCTATCATTCCATCTCTCTTCTGAGTGTTTTAGTTAAAGAATGAAAGCTTGTAGCTGGAAGGTGTAGATGAATGGATTTTTAACTTGTTTGTGCTGCTGTGTTTTATGGCAGGGGAGCCATCAGAAATGCATGTCAGATGCTGATGGTTTTGGGGTTAGAAGGTCGGTCCGTCTACGAGGAGGATTTTGAAATCCCATTTTTAGACATGTCTGCCGAGTTCTTCCAGGTGGGTGCTGCTTTCATGCTGCTTCAGTTTTGGCTTATCATTTTGGATATAACAAAAGATTTCCAAATCTACCAAGATTTTGGAGTAAAAAAAGGCTGAGAAGAACAAATTCACTACTTGCCTAAAAATCCTTATTGTGGAATTGATTAATTTGCTCCATTTATGTTTGACTGGCTGTGTTGACCAGTGTGTCCTTTATAATGTGTCTGTTTTTGTGTGTGTGCGCAGATGGAAAGTCAGAAGTTCCTAGCAGAGAACAGTGCTAGTGTCTATATCAAAAAAGTGGAGGCTCGGATAAACGAGGAGATTGAACGAGTCATGCACTGCCTGGACAAATCGACAGAGGAGCCCATTGTGAAGGTGGTGGAGAGAGAGCTCATCTCCAAACACATGAAGACCATCGTAGAGATGGAGAACTCGGGACTGGTCCACATGCTGAAGAATGGAAAGACGGAAGGTTTGTTTCGATTTGTCATCAATCCCTAGGGTTTTGTATTTTTCCTCTCTTGCTTTGTATTTGATTCAATTTCTCTCATCTTTCTCCCATTCTCTCTCAGACCTTGCATGCATGTATAAGCTGTTTGGTCGGGTTCCTAATGGACTGAAGACCATGTGTGAGTGCATGAGCTGGTACCTCAGAGAGCAGGGTAAAGCGCTGGTGTCAGAAGAAGGAGAGGGCAAGAACCCAGTTGACTACATCCAGGTACATATCCACAAACACAAGGACTTGAAATAGTAAAAGACCCCCACCGTCACAGAACGGACAATTAATTCAAAACATCAGGGCTGGCTGAGTTCAGATCCTGAATAAACAAAGGAGCAAATCTGCTAAGGTTTAAGAGTTGAGACTAGAAAAAAATACAACGACCTCAATAAGCTGTAATAAGTAAACTTTGTACTAAGATTGCAGTTTTTCTTGTGAATCATTTAGGGTTTGTTGGACTTGAAGTCGCGCTTCGACCGGTTCCTGCAGGAGTCCTTCAACAACGACAGGCTCTTCAAACAGACTATAGCTGGAGACTTTGAGTATTTCCTCAACCTCAACTCCAGATCGCCTGAGTACCTCTCGCTCTTCATCGATGACAAACTCAAGAAAGGAGTAAAGGGGGTAAGAGATTAGCCTTAGACCATCTTTATCTTTGTAAGATAAAAAATATGGTCAATTCTGTATTTAGAATTTAAACAAAAATAAAGAGAACTAAAAATTAGAAAATCAATGCTAATTTAAAAACGAAACTATAACTAAAAATATTAGGTAAAACTTTACAAATAATGTTAATAAAGATGAATAAAATACTGGAACAAATGTTGATCTTTGTTAGTTAATGTGCTAACTAATTGGGCTTTATAGTAAAGGGTTATCATAAATGCTAGAATAGAATTAATACTGAAACAAAGTTATTACTGATCTCTTAATTGTGTTTGAATTCAGCTGACAGAACAGGAGGTGGAGTCCATCTTGGATAAGGCCATGGTGTTGTTCAGGTTCATGCAGGAGAAGGACGTGTTTGAGCGTTACTACAAACAGCACCTGGCCAGAAGACTCTTAACCAATAAGAGCGTTTCAGATGACTCTGAGAAAAATATGATCTCCAAACTAAAGGTCTACAATCATATCTGTCATTACACCAATTCACTGTATTCCTCTGTGTGTCTAATGTGATACTCTTGCTCTCTTTCTCTCACTCTCTCAGACCGAGTGCGGTTGTCAGTTCACCTCTAAACTGGAAGGCATGTTTAGGGACATGAGCATCTCTAACACCACTATGGATGAATTCCGCCACCACCTGCAGACATCACAGGTGCAGACACACACACACACACACACACACACACACACACAAAATGAAGCCTTTCTACTGTTGTTAAATAAGGTAGCTATAACTACTGCACCCTAGGGAGCTTATTTACACCAGGTCCCTGTTTACAGAATAAGAACAATGAAATAATGCATCCATTGGAGTTCTTTCAAACCAAATGCACAACTGTATGGTTTGTCTTGATGTTGCAGGTGTCTCTTTGTGGAGTTGACCTCACAGTGAGAGTTCTGACCACAGGTTACTGGCCCACGCAGTCGGCCACACCAAAATGCAACATCCCTCCCTCCCCACGGCACGCCTTCGAGGTCTTCAGAAGGTGCCAATAAATTTGGCTTTGTTCTTTTTTTCTGTTAAACATTGTTTAGAAGAAGCAGATTATCTTGGCTTGACATAGTATAATCCCTTATGAATTGTGCCAGTATGTCAGATGTGTCTCCACTTGTAGCTTGGTTTCATGCGAGTTATACTCTGTGCAGGTTTTATTTGGCTAAGCACAGTGGCAGGCAACTTACACTCCAGCATCACATGGGTTCTGCAGACCTCAATGCCACCTTCTACGGAGCCATCAAGAAGGTACAGACATGAACAGAAAATAAATACAATTAAAAAATGTATTTTAATTATTGATATATATATATATATATATATACGTTTTACAGATGTTGCATTTCTTGACATGTCATGGCACAATAATAAAAGATGTAATGTAATTTATACATACAGTATATAAAAACTAGAGATACACATTAAATATATGTACAATCTTATACTGTGTGTGTGTATGTGTATACATATATATGTGTGTATATATATGTATATATGTATGTATATATATTTATATTTATAGATAATTTAAATACTGATGAAATTAGTATTTTTGCAGTTGCATTTCATGTCCGTTATACACGCATACATACCTATAAACAAATATATATATTGTATTCAAAATTATTGTAAAAGGTAAAACACACTTCATGTACTTAAATATTTAAAATATATAATGAATAAATAAATAAATATCCTGTGCTGAGTAGCTCCACCCACAGTGGAATGTCATTGGTTTAAGTTTTACCTACCTCATAACCGCATATTAAACATTTTACACAGCATTTCATCTTTCAGTGATAACAAAACAATTTGTCACATGTTGGTTGTAATAAATGGTTAAATGACTGCCTCTCTCTGTCTTTAGGAGGATGGCTCTGACGTTGGTGTTGGCGGGGCTTTGCTAACAGGCTCAAACACACGGAAGCACATTCTGCAGGTGTCCACCTTCCAGATGACCATCCTCATGCTCTTCAACAACAGAGAGAAGTTTACCTTTGAGGTAAAGCCTCCTATCCAGCTCTTCCTGATCTAAATGCCCTGCTTATCTATAATCAGTTTTATCTATGTCAACCCTTATTCAACCCTTTAGGAGATCCAGCAGGAGACGGACATCCCTGAGCGTGAGCTGGTCCGGGCCCTGCAGTCTCTAGCCTGTGGGAAACCCACCCAGAGAGTTCTCACGAAAGAACCCAAGAGTAAAGAGATCGAGAGCGGCCATGTGTTTACAGTCAACGACCAGTTTACCTCCAAACTGCACAGAGTCAAAATACAAACAGGTATTGTGCTGCCAAAAGAGGGCGCTGTTGATTCAGAATAAAGGCAAGAAAGGAAGTGATTGACTGAAAAAAACAATTTGAGTTTAACACTGTATTTTTGTTGGAAACGTTTTCTAACCCATACATCCATTAAAATACATAAATGACTCATTTCAGGGATTTACTCTCTAGAACGAGAATGTTGTTTCCCTTAATATAGGTTCACACTGATTATTTTATAATAGCAAGCAGCAAATGATCGTGTGATTCTGGACCTCAAACTAGTCATTAGGTTTTAAAAAACATTTAATCACCTGCAAGCTGAATACGCAATATTTACAACTATTACATACAGCTATTCAATATCTGGAATCTGAGGAACCTGGAATTAAGTTCTTAGCAATGCATATCAATAATCAGAAATTTAGTTTTTATATATTAACATTAGGACAATTACAAAATATCTTCATGGAACATGATCTTATTTTAATATCTTAAAGACTTTTGGCATAAAAGAAAAAATCAATAATTTGCTATTTTATATTAATGTACCCATGTGACTGGTTTTGTGGTTTAGGGTTACATAACATTTATTATTATTATTATTTTAAATTAGCTTTAATTTTTCATGTTTTTATTTTATTTCTAGTTTAATTTTTTTTCCATTTTTGTTCAATATTTTTATTTACATATTTTTATATTTACACATTTTAAAAACTAAATAGAAATATTTATATTTTATAATATTTTCTATTTTACTTTGTTTAGCTGTAATTTGTTTTATTTAAATTTTTTTTTTTACTTATTTTATTTTGATTGGTTGCCAAGTTTTCAATAGAAAATATAGCAAAACTGTACTTATCAAAATGGTTTCTTGAAAAAAATCAACACTTTTTTTTTTTTTTTTTTTCTTGGAGATGAATTCTGCTTTTTAAAAAATCTTAGGTGAATGTGATATTGTCCGTGCACTTCTACATCTGAAGTGACCCAAATGTAGACGTTTTTTAATTTGGAAGAGTGCTTTACAAACTCTTTGAATCTGTGTCCTGCAGTTGCTGCTAAGCAAGGAGAGTCGGACCCGGAGCGCAAGGAGACGCGGCAGAAAGTAGACGATGACAGAAAACATGAAATCGAGGCTGCCATTGTACGCATCATGAAGTCCAGAAAGAAGATGCAGCACAACGTACTGGTAGCAGAGGTGAGGTTCTTTGTGTGAGGTTTATTTGTTTTCCAAAAGTTGTATGTGCAGATTTCTAATGATCCGTTTGTGTTTGTGTCCCGTCAGGTGACCCAGCAGCTGAGGGCACGGTTCCTGCCGAGCCCCGTGGTCATTAAAAAGCGCATAGAAGGACTTATAGAAAGAGAATATTTGGCCCGGACGCCGGAGGATCGTAAAGTCTACACGTACGTTGCGTAGTGGATCACATGACTGCACAAGGAGATGAGCGAGCGACACAAAGACAGGAAAAATAAAAAGATTCTGGACTGCTTTTCGCATGGACTGAGAAGTTCCTTTTAAACAAAAGATGAACTTTGGGTAACGGACTTCATTTAAAAGAAAAGCAAACCGAGAAATCATAAACCATACAATCGGGAAAATAATCAGGAAGCAAACTAAGAAATCCATAATTGTGTTGTAGATTATTTTTAATTAGACCACTCCCACTCTTATGAGAATCTCAGCTATGAATGGATCCAGCTTCAGTCTTTTCACCGTTTTACCCTCGTAGAGATCAAAATGAAAAGAATCCCTTGGGAAAATGTGAATGCACTGCACATGTTGTTGTTTTTGTTTTTGTTTTTCAAAACTGTATAAAAGGCAGAATTATTAAAAACCCTAACAAAACAGCCAATAGGTGGCTACGGAAATAAGACAAAAAAATTCAATAAAAACGTTGATATTGAAACGTTTGCCACTTTCTTACAGTTATGCTAATGTTGAGGCTGAACGCGTTAATGTCATTGTATTCCTGGTTCATTAAAGAAACCTAAACGTTCTACACTGTTCCAGGTGAACCTGTCTCCTGGGGCACGTCAAATGAAAAGCAGCCAAATGACTGGCAGAATTAGACGCTACATCACTATCTCCAATTTCCTGCGATTAAAGCTGGAAAATGCCATTACTGCCACGCTTGAATTATGTGTGGCCCTGGTCTAAACAGAATCAAATTGTTTTCAGAAATGGGCAGAGCAGATGAGTGCTGCACATGTGCACAGCTGGTAACTGCTCTGAAGAAAGAGTAACAACATCACTGAGACTCCCTGATGAAATAAAGCTTAGCTAAAAAACCAAAGCTGCGGGGAGCAAAATCCACAGCCTTGATTTCCTTCTGTGTCAACGGTGTGTTTATAGTGATACACCGGTGCGTTGGCAAACTGATCGGATGATATTGGGTCTTTCTGAGATTGTCAAATTATCAAGATTACTGTTAGATTAATAGAAGTACCAGTTCCATAATCTACCGACAGCCTTTTCAGTATAATTACCTTACATTTTATTTTTAAGTAGCTATTTCGAAAAACTGAGTATTAGCAAATGTCTTTAGGCTGAATTTAACAGAGATGAATGGTGAATCCGTCTTTTTAGACAAGTGTAATGTCATGAAATGTTTTAAATATGACAGAAAATGTATCAACAGAGCTTTTTGAAACTCTGAGTCAGTTAAACCATTGCGTCTCAAAATGATTTGAAGCACTCCAATCAGATCACAGATCATTTGATTCAGCACACGCGTTTCAAGAATAATTCTGCGGAGACGCATAGACTATGGCCCCCGGCAAATCGCACCCTGTGTATATATATTTATTCAGCAAGTATCTATTAATTTGACTGAACAACATTATTTATATGACATTTAAGTGTATTCAAATAGAAATGTTATTTTAAGTTGTAGTAATATTTTACAATATTACTGTTTTCATCTTGTTTTTGATCAAATAAATGCAGCCCTTGTATGTAGATAATATGTAATGCAAATTCTATAATCAAGGATACATTCAATTGCTTAAAAGTGACCGTAATTTTATATATAAATACAGGTCCTTTTAAAAAAATTAGCATATTGTGATAAAGTTCATTATTTTCTGTAATGTACTGATAAACATTAGA
>JAUMHQ010000031.1:2419406-2437109 GCA_032361165.1 Enteromius paludinosus | reverse complement strand
TATGTCCATGTACTGAACTGTTATTATTCAACCATGCCAAGGTAAATTCAGTTTTCCATTCTATGGCACCTTTAAGAGACTCATAAAACAATATTAGCCACCTTTAAAATGGCATAATAGGGACACTTTAATTTTACTTATTTATTCCTTTAATTCACCCTTCTTTATTTTTGGGTTTAATAGTTTTAGGTTTATGTTTAAATTACGTATGGAAGTTTTAACCACTGGAAAAAAAACGAAGAAAAAAGTAATTTTTTATCTCATGATCATGATACTTAAAAAAAAAGTAAACTTTTTGTCTCATGATTCAGACTTTTTTCAGCATTGTAGTTGTGATATTTTATGAGGGAGCTAATTCGTACAAATTAGTACGACCTCATTTGTATGAATTCATACGATTTTTGCTAAATCCTTTTTGCTATGAATGACCTACACCTAACCAGCCTCTAAACCTACCCGTCACTGGGGTGAGGTTGTATGAATTTGTATGAATTTGCCACCTTGTATTAATGCATACAACTGCGTTGGCTATTTACTTGTAGTTGTGATTTTTGAGTAGTTTATAGTTTATAGGTAGGCTATAAAAGTCAAATTCTGAGGAAAAAAAGAGAGAGAACAAATTGGTAGATATAAACTTGCACAACATAAATGCATTATATATATGATATAAATTTGAGCAACAAAAAAGTCAAATACATTGTTCTATTTTTATTATTCAGTGGTGCAAACGTGCTTTCATATTTCATGTTTTACCTTTTCTTTTTTAATGATATCTAAAGTATCAGATGTGACCTGCTTCTCAAATCCAGTGCTTTAGATAATGTTTTTTCAAACGTTTGATCAATGTTTTTCACCACACACATACACACATATGCTTTGCTTTCACTTCTTCATATATTATTCATTCAGTTTTTTTTATGTTGGATCTTTTCTTTTCTATCTTTGTTCATCTTTTCAAAAACAGCCTCATTTAAGGATGTAGTTAGACATCTGGTCTGTCAGCAGCATATGTTGACTGCATATACTGTCATCCTAGTATGTATGGCACCATACTGTGTAAATCATTTTTTTCCCTCTTGTGTAGGATGTAAAGTACTTTCACCTCATGGATGAATGACGTTTAGACATTTCATGATAAATATCACATATACAGCTTCTTAATTGTTTTATTATCATTTAAATTTCAACTGTAAAATACAAACTATATGTGCAAAGTGCAAAACACACCTCTTTTGTTCAATCTGTGCTGTGTAACTTATTATACTGTGTGCTGTCTGTCTAGTTTAGAGAAATTTATTCATTTAGTTTGGAAGTTATCATGATGAAAGCACTTGTTATTATTGATGTCTTTAATGGTTTGCTACTGAACTTCAGTGGCAATGTAGCTTGTAATGTCACAAGTGAATGCACTCAGTTACTGAATGTGCTGCGGAAATCCTTTATCCAGTAAATCTAATCCACACTGCAGTTTAAAGCTCACAGCGGAGGTTAATCTGACCATGTCGTTATTATAAAAGTGGCCTAACAGGGAAATCTGGTTGTTGTCCTCAGGTGGGTGAAATTGAAGGAGACTGGCTGCGAGAGTTCTTCACGGTGAGTTTGATGCATTTCACGTGTCCTTCATTCAAGCACGCATTTGATGATGCTCAATGTAGCGTTGTAGAAAAGCTTTACTCTTTACTGTTCTTCTGGTCACACATAAATTGTCAGAGCTCTCCATCTGTTCAAACCTGCTATAAACACATACACGCACACACGCACCTTTGCAGAGTGAACTTTACTCCGCCAAAGGACACTGTAAACCTCAAGGTGTTTGTTTCATTTATAGAACCTGTCTTTTGTGCACCATAAAATCATGTTACGTTATCTGCTGTTGTCATGTGGCGAGCACACGGAAGTTGAATCACAGATTTGGTGATATTCCTGTTAGATGTAATGTGTACACAATCTCTGTTGCCTCTTTTACATTAATTGCCATCTCGGTTAATTGCTTTTGAAATCCAGCTGTCTCTAAATGGGCATGGCACTGTTAATTGTGTTAAAATAAAATGTCAAAATACATTGTCATATGGCATATATAGTCATTCAACCAAGAAGTGTGCCCATATTTTGATACACTCTTTTTAAATACTGTTTTGGCTAATTTTTAGAGTAATTCACACGTTAATTGAAGACATTAAAAGCAACATAGAAAACATGATAGAGTTTTGTTTTCTTCATTAGATTGTAGGTACATGTCCTTATTCGGCACTCTGTTTCTTGTCTTATAAAATGTCCTGTTACTATTTCAGTGTGAGAAACCACTGCATGAGGGAACTATATGAAAAAAAATCGAAGTGAACCATGTTTTAAAAAGTAACTCGAACCCAAAATAAAAAGTTTGTCATCATCACATACCCCAGTTTCATTGCAAACCCTTAAATGCTTTATTTGAGATTTGAGATATTTAGACAAACGTCAACAAGTTGGATCAAGTTGGCTGTTGGATTTAGAATTTTACGAAAAATAAAAGTCATGTTCACACTGCACCAACACTGCACCATCAGACACCGACCAACTCTCACTGAATAGGAAAAAAATGGGTGATCCTATATCCACAATCCAAATTGTAATCTTATTAATGTCTTTGGGTGTAATTCTTCACATGAAAAGATGGAGAATAAAACGAAAGAGTGGGTGAAGCTGTGATTGCTCGGTCATTTGAATGAAAACAAGCTCCAACCAATGCCTATCAGGGGTAACACGCTGCGTTCACACACCAGCAGAATACGGTTGCCAATCCTGTATTTGAATCCTTAATATGGTTATGTTCACACACAGATCGGTTATTTACGTGTGTGACAACCGCATTCTATAACCAAACTCACACCAGTAATTTTTCCGGTCTCACAATCGCATTCTCAGAACACGCGCTGTGTGAACGGGACAGAATTGGTCAACTAGTTGCATGTCACCTCATTCACCTTGAGAGGGGCAGCTCTGCTGCACAAACGTGCGTCTGTAGTGTAGTGCGTATTTTCATGTGTGTTTTCAGTAACTTACAGTGACGGAGAAATAAGCTGCGTGTGATCTGAAAGTTTTATCTCGTCAGTTTTCCACCCAAATGTAGAAGCTGTTAATGAAGGTTTGAAAAAGATTGGAAATCGGCTAAATTGGACTATTGTCGTTTCAAAAAGTGATAAGGCTTTCAGTTTATGGACGTCACCATCTTTGATATTATCTTTGATATTCGGTCACTGTCGCTATGGTTACTGGTAAGGAATACAGGCTTGACTCCCATTGCACGTTCATACAGACAGAATTCTAAACACAACTGTGAACTGCTGTGTGAACGAGACATTTCGAGACACATCTCGAGACAAGAAAATACGATTGTCAATATTCTGCTGCTGTGTGAACTGATCCAACAAACTCCAACAGACTAGTTTGTCGGTGCTTGTTGGTATTTGTCTGTGCGGTGTGAAATGGCCTTTGATGAAAACCGGGAGGCTTGTCAGTGCCAGAATTAACGCAGTCATGGCATCATCAAAATAGTCCATCTGCCATCAGTGGTTTGATCTGAATTTTATAAAGCGACGAGAATACATTTTGTACACAAAGGAAGTAAAAACAACTTTTTTCAACAAATTCTTATGACCTCACTCAATTCTTGCTAAATCGTACATATTTGCCATAGTTGCCAGTTCGTATGAATTTGTACGAATGACCTACACCTAACCCGGCCCCTAAACCTATCCATCACATGGCTTTAGACAAGTGAGGTTGTACAGATTTGTTAGAATAAGCACAATTTAGCCACCTCATACGAATTTGTACAAATTGGTCTTGAGACTGAGTTGGTTTGGAATGACAGGCTAAGTGATTAATGACAAAAACCTTTATTTTGTGAAAATTTTGTGAACGTTTTTTTGTAAACCCTGTTGAAATCCAGTTATTTCTATAGGACTGCATGCAGAAGTTCCCCGTGCAGATGTCACTTTTTGTTAAGCCGTTTAAAAAACCCATGGTGAAGTGTGTGGTGTAAACTGTTAAGATAAAACTATGGCGAACAACATAGTGTTGACCATATAGCTACCCACAGTACTCTAAAGGTTAGGAGGGATAATATCTATCTTGAGTCCTTCTCTAGAATAGTTATCACTGACATCACTGTCAATGTGGAAGGTCACGTGTTGATTTATTCTTCTGATGTCAAAAAAGTGGAAATGGAAAATTGGAATTAAACAATTTTGCTTCTCAGATTCATTTGAGTTATTTACATTAATTACAATTACAGTATGTTTTTTATTTGAAATCAGTGCTCTTAAATGATTCTCAAGATATGACTTTTAATTAATTTAGATGATTTTTAGGTGCAACAGTGGATGAACACACTGTAAAATAATGTAATCATATCTCTTTAGACGGTGCACATGCATAAGCCACGCTTCGTCGCCCTGCACTTTCAGGAAGTTGGTGGAAAAGACTATATGATGAACATGGGCCATGCAGAGAACTTTTTCTGGTGAGAATATTGGAAATTCTAGACTATAAACTAGTAATCTTATTAAAGGTACTGTAGCCGTGCCATGGTACTGTACAGTGTCTGTATCAGATGATATCCTTGTCACGTGTGTGTGTAATAATTATATTGTTTTTTTTTTTGTTTTGTTTTTTAATAGGGCTATAGAGTCCAGCTCTGAGATGGCAGACTTCGACAGAGTCTGTGTCTATGTAGACAGTCATTTCAAGGCTGTCGACAGTTTCACGGTGAGTTATATGACTGTTGCAGTATCTAGCAAGTTGATTTCACTTGGTTCCTTAGTTCAAAGGAAACACATCTAACCCTTCAATATCTTAATGTGTTGACTCTTGTAGTTGTGGTTGGTTTGAATGTCCACTAGATGGAGCTATACAACCATTTTAAATTCTGCCAGTACTCACCTTCCTGAAATTGTAGTGCTACTCTTATCTATAATCACAGCAGTTAAGAGTAGTCCATCCATTTTTTTTTTTTTTTTTTTTTTTACAGAACTGAATGAGGACAGGGGCTTTCGATGTCAAAGCATTAAAAAATAACAATATCAATAATTATACAAATTGTGCACTATATTGAAAGTCTTCTGAAGCCATGCTATAGTTTTGTTTGAGTAACAGATCACTGAATCATTGAGATCAATTGTTCAGTTAAATTTGAGAAATAATTTCACTACCCTTGAGCTGTCAAAGTGCTACAACCGATCTTAAAATATTAAGTTATGCAAAATAAAGCATACACTGGGGTCTAAAAGTCTGAAAGTTTATAATGAAAATAAGGATTCAGAATCTAATTTAAACCTGCAAACAGAAATTCTAAACAACAACAAATGTTAGACATACAGTTTCTAAACAGAAATACAAAGACCTCTTGATTAAGTCCTTTCTTAGTCAGCTGCTTTCTAACAACAGTGACGGACCAAAGACAGAGCCCTGCAGAACCACTTTCATTACTCAAAGTAACTTAGTAAAAAGAGTGAAGTTGCTGGTGTTTGGCAGGGTATTAACCCCCAGCCCACCCAGGTGAGAGGTGCTGTGTTTGTACATTATGTGTTAGGTCTGTACCTTGATGGACTTGGTTAATGTGCGGGAGTGGCCAGGCAGCGGACCAAGTCAATACGTTTAACTCCAGATTAAAACTATTGATTAGGCCCCTCTCATCTGAACATGATAAATAAACTTAAGGTCTACGCGTGTGTGTGTGTGTGTGTGTGTGTGTGTGTGTGTGTGTGCAGAAGGGTGGATGCAGGAGGGTTAGTGAGTTGTTCTGTGTGTGGACCCTTTACCAAACCTATTTAATTTTTGTTACCAGAATATATAACATGCTACACACAAAATATTTGTCAATCCAGTTTTGGCCCTTCACATGAACCTGTTTTAACATGCCCACACACACTCAACACACTCACAGCTGTACACCTATCTTCATCAATCAGGCCAGTGCAGCGTTTAATAAAAATGTATTGACTTAAAAGTGATTTTTTTATCTAAACACCATTTGTACGATGAGTGTGCCAGACGCTCTCTGCATTTGCACACACTCTCTCTTCCCAGTCAAGCGATGATTCACAACCCTCAGAAAACTAATTACAAATCAATACAGATTATGGGAGACAAATGAGAATGAAGGTGGGTGTTAACGCAGCCAATGGCTATGGTTTGTGTGTGTGTTAGAGAGTGTGTGAGGGAGTTCATGCACTGCAGTGAGGACCTTCATCATAAAAAAGTTTCAAAATTTTATGAAGATTAGTTTATTTTACACCGTCACTCAGTAATTGTTTTTGGCTATCAAAGAGACTTAAGTATTTATATATTGGTATTTTCAAATATACTAGATCCATGTCAACAGTATTTAATAATACTTTACTGGAAAACATATTGGCTTTTAGTTCTTTAGCCTCAAACTGTAGAAGAATTAAAATCTGGTAGTTTGTTGTCTTCGGTCATGGGCTAACAAAAAATATACACTACAGTTCTGTAGTTTTGGGGTCAGTAAGATTTTTTGATATTAGAAAAACATTTGGTCAAAAATGCTGAATTGCTCTGTTTTAATATACTTTAAGATGTAATGTCATTTTTTGACGTAAAGCTGAATTTTCAGCATCATCCCAGTCTTCGGTATAATATTCAGAAATCATTATGATATGATGATTTGCTGCTTAAGAAACATTATATATTTTTTTCAGTGTTAAAGAAAGGCATTTATTTGACATCTTTTTGAAAAACATGATGTATGTCTTTACTCTTACTTAGTAATGTAATGCGTCCTTGCTAAATAAAAGTTTTAATTAAAAATTTAAAAACAATAATAAAAAATACTTCTTCCAAACCTGCAGTACAGTATTGTATAAATATTATGGATGAAAATAAATATTATGAATTTTATATTTTTAAGAGTTTTCCAAAAACACAAAAGTGTCACTGGCTATGCATCTATTGTAAAATGATAATCATCCAAACTTTGAACTCTTGTTCAAAAATGTCAGTATTCAGTTTTTTCCCCAGTCTCATTCCTTATCTGCCTCCCCAGTAATTTTTTGTCCCTCCATAGCCGTGGCTCCTTGGGTAGTGAATGTGCCTCCTGTAATCTCCAGTCTCTCAAGACTGGTCATCCAGAAAGCACTGTCATATTAAAAAAGCATAATTTCTCTCACAAGATTTATATATTTCTCCTGGGATGGATATTTGTAAGAAAACATGGCTGTGTGTGTGTGTTTACGGTGTGGCATGCTTTATGTCAAAACATCCCTCAACGGCAGGTCATTTTTCTCTGCCATGCCATGGAGCTTGTGTTGGGCCAACAGCAGGGCTCTGTGTTTAATCCCTGTGTGATTGTTTTAATTTTCTGTCTGTATTGATCTCTGCGGGACTGGATTGATGTGCGCTCACTGGAGCAAGCAGCTAGTACATTAAATCCGTTCAGCGTGCTGTCAGAAAAGACCTGGGAAGTCTGTGTTAGTGAGGTTTGTGAATATCGCATTGGCATATCTGGGTGTTTTTTGGGTACCAAAAAGTCTGTGATGACATAGTTCAGAAAGATTATTGACTGTAAGAGTGTTGTGAAAGAGTATGATTTGTGCAAATCATCAACATCATCTTTCAAAGTCAAAACAACTCTTTAGACATCTCTGTTAACCTCTACTTGTGAATGACTTTAAGCTGTCAGGTCATTAGCTCAGTATCCAATCAGGACATTATTAAAGATTCAACCAGAAGATTACATAAAATCATGCATGATTGTTTGTTTAACTGACTGATTGATTTATTTGTTTTTAGGCGCTGGGAAGCATGTATTTCATCCACAAGTCACTGAAAAATATCCAACTATATGACTTCAATTGTAAGTTCTCATATTAATATAAGGTATTATAGTTGATTTTATTTCAAAATGTCACAAACAAGTCCAGGTCATATTGTAATATAAGAAACAAACTTATAAGGAATAATGCCTGATCACCCTTTTGAGGTTTATTTAGCCAAACTATTGCCTATGTAACAAATAAATAAGTAAATGGACATTAAATAGTCCAAAAATGTAGAATAAAATCATTGTAGCGTGGTCATGCATGGTGTAACCTGGATGAGCTGAGATTTATTGAAAAGGATTTGAACACCGAATCAAGTGTACAGACAGGTATTTATACAATTAGGAAATTATGTTTTTATTTAAATAAATAAACTTATATTTAAGACTAGTAATTAGTGCTGTCAAATGATTAATCGCGATTAATCGCATCCAAAATAAAAGTTTTTCTTTACATAATATATGTGTTTATGTGTATATTTATTAAGTGTATATATAAATACAAACACATGCATGTATATATTTAATGAAAATATGTTATGTTTATATATTAAATATATTTAGATATAATATTAAATATAAGAAAATAAATGTATAAATGCATTTACATGTAAATACGTTAAAATATATACTGTACGTGTGTGTTTTAATCTGAACATAATAAACAAACACAGCATAAAAACATATATTATGTAAAGAAAAACTTTTATTTCGGATGCGATTAATCGCAATTAATTATTTGACAGCACTTGTTTTTTTCACATTTCCATATAAAAAACTAAACGTAAAATTTCTGGAAAATCACAGAAAAATACACTTAAGAGAGAGAAGTGTCTGTTTAACGTATGTCAGTGCTGTAAATGGACATGATGGACGAGACCGGGACTGACAATCATCTTAAACTAGAATCGCTATTCCCACACACCCCTCACTAGTCACTAAACTAGTCCCCCAGGTGCCATTCAGCGATCTGCCCCCTCTTCTTCTTCTTTTCCCCCCTAACTCTCTCCGTATCGCTCTTTCGCCGTCACCCCCCACCACCTCCACCTCTGTAACCCCCTGGCCGTGGAGGAGGAAGGGTTCGGGGGCGGCCCCCCGCTGTTCCCCTGTGGAGCCCCCATTGCCCTGCATCCAGCCCTCATTGTGCCCACCTCCCCCCCGCCCCCTGCCAGGCAGGTGACAGGGGCCTCAATGCTGCCCGGACCGAGCTCATGGAACCTACAGATGGAGCGTGGAAATCAGACTCCAAAGAGCTCAGTCACCATTCTCACTAAACAGGCCAACAAAAGACTGCCAAATAACTCCCCAAAAGAGATGGAGCGAGAGAGAGAGAAAGAGAGATCAGGAGCGCGAGAGAGAGAAAGAGCCAAATGCAACAGTGTCATTTACAGATTACAGTCTGTAGCGTTTGACTTTCTTTTGCAGAAATAATGGTACAAACTCCAAGCAGTTATGGGACGGACTGACTTAATTACTCATTTTGTTTTGTTTTATTTTATTTTAATATTATTATTATTATTATTTTTTTTTAATATTATATTTTATTTAATTTAAATTTTGAATTTTATGTTTTTTTTTTATTTTTTGTTTTGTCTTAACCAAATGATACATGATGATTCTTTTATTTACTTTCTAAATTGTATTTACTTGTTTTCATATTATTAAAATTATTTCATATTATTTTTTTAAATATTTTTATTTAGTTTATTTAGTTCAGTGGTGTTGATATAAGGAATGAGTGGAAAGGCTGGCTTATTTATTATTTTGATTGATTTATTAATTGAATTTATTTTATTTACTACTTATTTACTACTTTTTATCTTATTGGTAGCACATAATTTTTGACAATAAAATCTGACAAAAGACTCACTTTTTATCTATTGGTATGGGTTTACTTTTAATTAATTTAATTCTTATCACTTGATTTATTTTTTATTTTTTTGCTGTAAAATTGAAAGAAACTGACTTGTATTCTATTTTCTTTTATTTGCCTAATTTTTTTCTGTCTTATTGCATTACATTTTATTATATTACGTTTTATTTTATTTGACTTTTTTTTTATATTTATTTGACTTTTTTATTTTGTTTGACTTGATGAGAAATTCAAGGGAATGAACAGAAGAAAAAAAAAGTGAGATGTTTTACTTGTACCCAAATCATAAAGTGATTTGGAAAACTCTCGTGCCTTCTCTTTTCCCCACAGGATTTGATTTGATGGTTTGATTTCTGGAAGTTAGTTTTGGGGGAATATCATGTTTTTATGTGCTTGCTTTAATTTGCGACTTGGTTCTCTGAGGGCTTTCTTTATGAAGAAAATGATGGATGCCATATCCTCAGTAACTGGCTGTTCATTCCAGGTACCGTCTACTAAAAATAGTCCAGACTTTTGGAGAAATGGCATGAAAAGAGACTTTTCAGTAGCATTAGAGAGTGGAAAAGTGGTAAAGGACCGTCTTCCCTTCCTCCCTGTTTCTCTCTTTCCTTTCCAATTTTCGTGAGATGCCCGGAGAGATGCACGCTGGCACTGGGCAGCAGTATTTCCTGCGTGGCTCCAGGCTGGAGAACGACTCTTCACTTTAAATTAAACTTAATATCTCTCATTCCTCTTCACTCTTTCTCTTGTTTGCCCTCTTTGTCTGCAAGAGAAATACACCTGCATGAATAGAAGCATTAGCAAGTTTGTTTATAGCATCTTCATTATATTTTCCAACTAAAAAAGTAAAAACTAACTGTAAAACCATATTCTATGAGCTGTAGACTATCAAAGGACAAATTGGCTCATTGCTGATCCAACTCTTTGCATATACCTCACTTGTTGGTTGTTATAGTTCACAAATGTGTACTGAAACTATATATATGTATGGTTTTGATAGCATTTTTAATTTAAGGCTCTGTGGATGCGGGTTCGCTGGGGGAACTCGGGTGTCCTTTTACGTTTTGTGTTTTCAAACATATGGGGGTGAAAATTGAAGAGAGAGCGAACAAGAGAAAGGAGATGGCTAGTGTCAGACGAAGCAGATGTGGCGTTGGCGAGTTCTGGACGGGGGCTTTCGAGGCGCATTACTGGACAATAGCTGGCTGTCACGCTAGTTTGAGGAGCCTAATCATTTGATAGGGCCCCCCTACTCTGGGTACAGATTCCCTGAGCTTTAGTCCACTCACACCAACATTCTCTTCTGCTGAATTAGCTACGAAAGAACCTCTCACCCGGTCCAACTTCACAAATAATACCTGCATACGAGCGAGGGATGATGTGTGTGTAAACAGAGCTCTGGCTGAGAGAAAACACCAGATAGAAACAAAACAACTTATCTCGCCCAATATATCAACATTTTAAAGAGTCATTTTCAGATAATCTTTTGCAGAAGTCATGGATCCTGTTTCACTTTTGTTATTATTGCAATGGGAATATTTTATTACATCTTGTATGATTGTATATTGAATATGTAAAATGTGTTTAGAAGACCCTTGTGCATTCAAACATGGTGTACACAATAATTTCTACAGCATTGTTGCTAAAAACAATTCTAGCACCTATTCATCCATTCATTTAAAAGTCTTGTTTATGTATTTGTTTTATGATTTTTTTTAATTTGCTTCTTTAATTTTTTTTATAGTTTATTTATTTAGTTTTTAAAGTAGTTTATTATTTTTTACAGGTTTAATTTTACATTAATTAATTGTTTTATGAATGTATTTAATTTGCTGTAGTATTTTATTTTTAAATCTGCCTCTTAGATTAGTCTCTAATCTCTAGTTGTTAAACAAACAATGCATTTTTTATTTTATTGCCACTGAGGCCTGGGGCTGTTAAAAACGCCATAAAAAGTGGTTTGACTATGCATGAGGTATGACCTGTGCACTATTTTCCGACTCTTTTGAAGCCAACCAGTAGCTTTGAGAGAAACGGACCAAAATTCGAGCCATGAACTATTCATTTTAAGTTTGTGCTCTTCTGAATCAAATGGAAATCTCTCAAATCTGATGCCAGAACTATTCTTTATTTAATAACAGTCTTATTTTAACGTGTTCTTTACAGCAAGCCACTCAGATGAGGGCTCAGATGTGGACTCAGAACCAGGTTTGCCATTAAAGAGGAAGCAGCGGCGCAGTCGGACCACGTTCACGGCCGAGCAGCTGGAGGAGCTGGAGAGAGCTTTCGAACGCACCCATTACCCTGATATTTACACCAGAGAAGAGCTCGCTCAGAGAGCTAAACTCACCGAAGCACGAGTACAGGTACATAAACACACACACATTTAATATCCAACTCTCTTACTTACTGTAAAAGCTTTGCTAATCATGTGATAACTTTTTAGCCTGTGTCTTTGGGGAAATGATCTCTCTACACACACTGTCTTTTAAGTCGCATTGCCATTTAAATTGGGAGCATTGCTGGTTTACACTGGGCGACTAAATTTATCAGCATCTATCCCTGCACCCTTTGCCCTGAAGTCACATGACACACCCGCATAAACACAGGCTTCTTTGTGCCACGCCTGACTCTTGTTTTTTTACCCTAGTATTCTGTCGCAAAAAAACCTCAAAACAGAATCTTTTAATAAACTCTATTATTAGGTCCCTCTAACCCAATTATACTAGAACCCGTGACATGATGTCACTGCTTTTTAATGAGCACAGATGTTTGGATCACAATCAGACCAGAAAAGCTTTCGGCTACTGAACACACAAAGAGCGCTTGTGTACACTCGGATACATCATACACACAAACACGTTCTTACAGGAATAACATGGTTCCATATCTGATTCCCGAATAAAGGGGGGTGTTATGGGAAGCCCGTGCTGAAATGTGTTATGTTTTAAATTTGCCATTTGGTCTGAATATGTGTTGATGGGAGTAAATAGTTATTCTGAGTGTATTGGTATTAAATGGAAGTATGTTGTTTGTCATTTTCTGCCCCTCCAGGTTTGGTTCAGTAATAGAAGAGCTCGCTGGAGGAAGCAGGCAGGAGCCAATCAGCTCATGGCGTTTAATCACCTGATACCTGGTGGTTTCCCACCCTCTGCAATGTCGAGTCTTCAGCCCTATCAGCTGGCGGACAGCCCTTACCCTCCCTCCTCTATCTCACAAGGTGAGAACTGTTATGCAGAATAATACACTACCATTCAAAAGTTTGGGGTCACTATATTAATGCTAAAGGCAGCAGGGATGCATTAAATTGATCAAAAGTGACAGTAAAGTCACAGTAAAGTTGGAAAAATGTGGTTGTTTCAACAAAAATCATGTATTAAGCAGTGAAGCAACAGTTTTTGACATTAATATTAGTAAGAAATGTTTTTTGAGCACCAAATAAATATGTGAGACCCTGGACCAGACCAAATATATGAGACCACAAAACCAGTCATAAGGTTTTTTTTTTGTATTTAGATTTATATATAATCTGAACTGAATAAATAAACTTTGCATTGATGTATGGTTTTATAGCATAGGTCAATATCTGGCCAAGATACAACTAGTGAAAATCTGGAATCTGAGGGTGCAAAATCATAACATTTTGATAAAATGAAATCCTGAGCAATGCATATTACTAATCAAAACGTCTCTTTCTTTTCCAACAGTATCGGAGCAGCCCAGCACTGTGCACAGGCCTCAGCCTCTTCCCCCCACCTCAGTGCATCAGACTGGGCTTGGCAGCGGACCGGGGGCCCAGGAGGGGAGTTCGGCCTACTGCCTCTCTTCTGGACGTCATGGTTTCTCTAGTTACTCTGACAGCTATGTGGCCGCGCCGGGCCACGCAAACCCAGTGAACCCCTCCATCAGCAACGGCCTCTCATCACAGGTCAGTATCAATGCACATCCCATACAGTTTGGGTATACAGTATATGGCTGCAGATACTGACCAGCGTGCCAGAGATTTGGTTGTGGAGAATGGTTGTGTAAAAAATAAACAATAGAAAGTCTCTTTTAAACTGTGAGTTTTGTATATCACAGATATACTATTGATATCACAGATATTATTGGTTTTGTCTTGATTTGTGTTTTTTTGCTAAACCACAGTTCTTGTATGATTATAATATCAGGATTTTGTGTTATATTTAAAGATATCATTGTTCATATTACTGGACAGTGGTTAAAGGTTGGGTTTGGGAAATTCAATAATAAATCTAATGCTTACAGAGGCTGCATTTACTTGATCATAAATACAGTAACATTTTAATATTATTAGAATTTTGAATAACTACTTTCTATTATAATGTATTTTTAGATATAATTTATCCCAGCAGTGCAAAACTGAATTTTCAGCATTATTACACTAAGTCTTTCATTGCCTTCAGAAATTATTCAATTATGTTAATTATAATTATATGTTAATAACAAATATTATTATTGTTATTTTTAATGCTGAAAACCGTTGTGCTGCTTAATATGTTTGTGGAGACTGTGACACTGTTTTAAATGTTGTTACTGTCACTTTTGACCAAAAAGAAAAATCCTGATCCCAAACTTGGAGAAAGTGTCTGGCTTTATACTGACCGGCAGAATGGCAATGTGAGAATGAAGGTGTGAGGAGGGGTAGGACACGACTAAAAGGATGATGATGATGGAAACGAGAAGTGAAAGACAATTATTTGTGATTACACACTCATCAGCTGTTATCTGTCGGCTCGCCTGCTGTGCACAACGTGCTAACAACCAGAAAATGAGCTCCTAACTGCCTCAAAGCATCCTGTAGTTAGACATGAACGGCATTCTGGGTGCTGTCCTCAAACTCAAACCCCTCGGAGTGCTGCGTGATACAGATAAATGGAATGAAAGAGATGGACAGAGAGAGAATGAAATGGAAGCAGAGGAAAAAATAGAATGATTGAGATAGAAAGCGCCCCTGGGGATGTAAGACAGAAGACGATATAGAGAATGAGGTTCTTTCTCATAAGATTGCCAGAACGATTTATAGAAAACACTGCCGTCTAAACACATCCCCATTGATCAGAAAAAGCATTTTTGTTAAAGGGACAGTTTACCAAAATAGTAAATTCGGTCATTGTTTACTCACCCTAATGCTTTTTTCAAACTTATTTGAAATTCAGGAGAATGTTTTGGGGAGTCACTACAGCTTTTGTGATAAAACAGTAGTTCATTGTTTCCATGATTGTCAGTCTGAAAAAACATGCATGAAACCTGAAAAACACTTTCATGTTGCATGCAATTTTTTTTTTTTTTCAATGGAAAATATAAAAGTATACAAGGTAACACATCACTTTAAGGTTTCCTTCTTTCATGCACGTTTCATGCACTTATTAATATAATAACAATACATTATGCATTGTTACATGTCAGTAACCCAAAGCCCATTTAACTCATTAACTAAGATTAGCCAATTCATACATATTGTAAAGTGTTATCAAAATGTCTAAATATGAAGCGTAAACCTTATGAAATAAAGAATCCTCTACGTGTATTTGGACCATCGCCTTGTGTACAGTAATTGAACTGCACAAAGTTATTTAACATGACGTATTAATTGAAGTGTGTCTAATTGCAGCGCCCCCAGCAGCAGGGTTTGTAATCAGAACCAATTCCTAGTCATTAAGGCAGCATTCCTGCATCAGGACTGACTTAGAGGTCAGGTAGCTCTCACACTCACACTCGGTCTGTTATTGCCATTAGTGTGTGTGTGTGTATGTGTGTGTGTTTGTAACCTGGCACAGGGTCGGCTGGTGCTGTTGTGTTGTTGTTGAAGGGCAGGGATTCTCGTTGTCATGACGATGCTGGAACTCTCAGCGTCTGGGATTCTAATTATGGGATGCTCCGGACTCTTAATTGATTGGAATGGGAGAATTTACCCTCTATAATGCGCTGTGTAATTTATGCAAATGAGCCACTTTGTTGGCTAATTGTTTGAATTATGTATTTATCTGTGGTTAAATGTATGCTGAAATAAGCTTGGGATTCGAGCTCTGCTGATGAGGCTTGTCCCCGCAGATTGGTTTGTAATTTTTTACCAAAGGAAATTGTGATTATTTATAATTACATATTTTATTTTTCGGATATTAATTATTAAAATATGATAATACAGTGATCGTATTAGATAAGACTTATGACCAAGTCTGTGGAGAGGACTGTCAATTTCATAAGGTTTATGCTTTTTATTAATTCGTATATACTAATTTCTGTTCTGAATTACTCCTATGGTATATGTTCAAAATAGTTTTTTTTCCGGTGGCTATAAAACATTTCTTGTACGAGAACAATGACTGAGCTATAAAGCACTTCAATGATCACATGGTTTTCTGATCCAGCGGACTCCTAGAGTTTCATGCTCACTGTCTTAAACATAGTTTTTATATTAAAAAAAAAAATCTGAAAGTCATAAAACAAGTTTCGTTGCAGCTGTAGCTTTTTTTGTGCAGTGGTGTGCATAATATTTTTTATGCAGTATGAATGAAATAAATAGTTGAGATTTAATCCCATACATCACTTTGTGAAACAAACAGCAATAAAACAGGAATTTTAACCACAAAAATCACTTAATGTGTTAAATCCGAAATATTCCATTAGAAATTGCATTTTCTATGCATCTGGGAACATTACTCTTCGAGCTCTGTCGAATGTGGGCTGCTTCCTCCGGACAGCTGCGTACATGCATCGTCCTGGCTGGGAAAATGTTTTATGAGGAAGCTTTTTGTCAACAACTCCTGTCTGTGGTCTGGACATGGAAGGAACATTTTAGCTTTCACCTCACATGTAGCCGGGCTCGGGCCCCCCATGGGGAGGTGAACGAGAGAGTTTAACCTCCATGTGCTTTTCATTTGTTAAGCATCACACATCAGCGTGTGACTCACACATGCGCCGCTGTACATGATATACGCTGTCAGCTCGTGTGATCCTTGAGTTATCTGCAAGGTGGGGAAAGCACCTGAAAATCTGCGAGCGCTTAGAGCTTGCAGTTCATTTCTCTTGTGAACAGCTGTTGAAGATGAACCCCAAAAGGAATTCCATGACCCTTCACACCGCTTGTAAAAGCGTTAACCGCACAAACACACATGGTTTTCTTGCAAAATGAGGAAATACCACAGACGGCCTTTTTTTCCTAGAAAGGAATATTCCAGGTCCAATACAAGTTACGTTCAACTTGAAAACTCTCATTTTGACTAATCTCACGATTTCATAAAAAATGCAGGTTATCGTTGAGGCACTTACTATACAAGTGAATGGGGACTTGCTTTTAACATTTTAACCCATTTTTATCAGAAATTTGTGTATTGTTTCATTTTCATTTATTTTTATAGCCATTTTACAGTTTTTAGGCAACAAAATTGGAAACTGTACATGAGGATGAATAAATAACAACAGATTCTTTAAACATTTCACATGAAAACCTCTGTATGTTTCTTAATATGCACTTTATGGTTTTAAAAGCATAAACCTTATAATATGAAGACACCTACAATGGAAGTGAATGGGGCTGATTTTGTAAGATTTAAAAATCCAAAATATTAAATTATATGTAAATTGGGAAAAATCTAAAACATCTATTTAGATTTCATGTTTTTAATTTTAATTTATTTTTATATTAATTTTGTAGCTGTGTGTTGAATTGTAAAACTGAATATAACCTAAACCTAAACAGAAAAATCTATTAAGCTTTTTTTTTCTCTATTCTGAAATAATTTTAATAAACATTAGTTATGTTTCGGGGTAATTTAATTATTTACTAGCAACCATCATAAGTGCATCTCTGTAACTGAGATTATATATATATATATATATATATATATATATATATTTATAAAACATTATTTATGGATTGTTTTAAATACAAATGAAGTACCTCTCCAGATGTCCCAACCTGATCTCACGGCAATTCGTACGTATTTTACGAGGTGGCTAATTCGTACGAATTTGTACGACCTGACTCGTA
>JAUMHQ010000031.1:2375936-2419306 GCA_032361165.1 Enteromius paludinosus | reverse complement strand
GTGTCACCATGAACAGCACTGTCACCCTCAATGTACATATAAAACCCACCTGGAAAAAAGAAAATTCTTGAGTAAAGAACAGAGAGAGCAACACTATAATTTGGTGATGTTACAAAATTTGCTACAATTTTTATGCTGAACAGCTAGAAAACTTTAATTACTTCCTGTTGTGTGGTCAGAGGAGGGACCAGTCATAGATGTGGGGGTGGAGCTTCTGTGTCTTGTCCAATCAAAAACGTCAGTCGCCAACTGAGTCCAAGCACAAATGTCTCTTTCAAAATCACAGTTGATGCTACAAGCTGGAAGAAAGAAGTACATTTCATTACATGTGCAGCTACTGTACTTAACAAAGAGCTGTTTTGTGTGTTTCTGAAAACAAAGCAAGATACAATGAATTGATGGTAAGTGTTATTTAATAGCAATATCAATTAAAAGAATATAGTGAGCTTACAAGCTGAGGTGTTTGGTATTTCTACAGTTAGGATGGGGGCAGGTTGTGGCTTTGTTGCAGCTGGCGACAATGGAACTGAAGATGGAGCCACCTTGTTTGTTAAAACTGAAAGATTTTTGGACATTTCTAAACATTAGGTTGAATAAACAATTTGCTAAATATAGCAGTCATTTTGCTGAGTAAGTTGACTTGATTTTAAATCTGAATGTTTTTTAATAAGGGCTGCAGCAGAGTAGTACATACCTCTACAGGCTCCTCTGTGCAGTGAGACGTCATCAATGGCAACATCTGACCGGGCTGAGCTTCCTCTGCGTCCCTCAAAGATCACCTGATAGATCAAGAATACATCTTTCTTTGTCTTCTGAGTGCTTCTATTCAAACATTTCTGGTCATAGTTTAGTGTGTTTGAAATTTAAAGCATTCCAAAAAGATTAATTGACCTGGAACTTAGCATCTGGACTCAGGTCCACCTGTGCAAGATGCCACACATTTCCTTGGTCTTCTCTCATTCTCCACACTTCCTTGGCCACATTGCCATGCAGCACATAGACACTCAGTCCCATGGTCCAGCTGGAGCCATACAAGTGGTACCAGAACTGAAGACACTGAGGTTGAGGATCAGCACATTCTGCACTGAGGAGACGGGCCGTGTCGCCATGAACAGCACTGTCACCCTCAATGTACATATAAAACCCACCTGGACCAGGAAAAGTTGACATTTGATTAGAAACACGGTCCAAAAAATGTGTCAAATAATATTTTAAATCAACCTACTTCCTGTTGTGTGGTCAGAGGAGGGACCAGTCATTGATGTGGGAGTGGAGCCTCTGTGTCTTGTCCAGTCAAAAACATCAGTCACCATCTGAGTCCAAGTGCAGATGTCGTTTTCAAAATCACAGTTCATTCTGCAATCTGTCAAAACAAAACAACCATATAATCATCATGCCAAACAGTTAATTATACTCAGATCCACCAAGATGATACATGTCACTGTGTTTTTAAGCTTTGAAAGTATATAATAATGTCTGAAACCTCACTAAATCCTTTTAACTGTGTTTAACTCCCACTTTATAGAACACAACCACTTTACATTTATATTCCTCAGAAGACACTTTGTTTTAATTGCATTTTAAGATATGCTGTACATTTGATCAGTTTATGCATTCCATGAGAATCAAACTCATGTCCTTTGCAGTTTGAAACTACAGAAACACATACATCTTAATACGACAGATGAAAATAAATTGGTTCACAAACAGTGTTTTATACCACTTTTGCATTAATATTTATTATTTGAAGTCTTACTTGGATGAGGGGCACTTAATTTTGGAGTAGATGGATGGGGTGTCAGAGTGGTCAAGTCTTCTCCAGGCAAATCTGACCAATGATTTGAGATCAAATTAAATGGAGATTATTTAAATCATATAATTAAAATATACAAAGAGATTATATCTAAAATATAAAAATAACATAAATATCGAGTTAACAACAACATTTCTGAAATGGAGGAAGTAGTAGTATTTTAAGAAAAAAATCCACTGAACGGATCAAGCCACAAAAAAGCATCTACGGTTTTTAAAGATCACTCTGTAAAAGATTTGTATCTACAACACTTACAATCACATGCACCGTGCATAATGGACACATCATCTATGGACACATCTGAGCGAGGATCTGAGCCCCTGATCCCTTCAATAATGATCTGAAACAACAAACAATCACTCATCGTAATATATAACATATATGCCTGGAGCACATAATCTGTTGTCCTGTGAATTAATTGAAATCAATTCATTTTACCTGGGATGAGCACATACTGTAGAGTAACATACCTGGAATGGCTGTTGTGGTTTAATTTCAACCTGGGCCTGGTGCCATCTGTTGCCCTGGTTGTTGACTTTGGACCATATTTTAATGGCACGATTGTCCTCAAATATGTAGAGACTGAGTGACATAGCATTTGCCAGGCCATACATGTGAAACCAGAAGCTCAAACACTGCTTGCCGGATGTGTGGCAGATGGGGCTCATTATTCGGGCTGAGTCACCATGAACCACACTATCCCCCTCAATATACATGTAATAGCCACCTATATAAAACAAGCAGACAGTCAGAGAGGTGAATAGGGCAGTGAACCCAGTTTCGCCATCAGAACCCCATAGTCAACTTTAGATAAATCAATTTGCACAGTAAACCTACTTCCTGTGGTGTGGTCACCGGCTGGCCCAGTGAAGTTTGACGGCGTTGACCCTGACCATCTGGTCCAATCAAAACTGTCTTGGATAAGTTGTTCCCACCCACATTCATCCTGGTCAAAGTTACAGCTCCATGGGCAACCTGTGTGATGACAGAAGAATTCAAATAAATAAAGAAAAAAGAAGAAAGACAGATACATAAAAGGGAGACTGCTTACGTTCTGCAGATGGAGTTGGTGTTGGGTCATCTGTTGGCAGTGGATTGACAACTGTATGGAAGCAGAAAAATGTTTCATATTTTTATTATATTGAAAAAAATGTAAGAAAACTATTTATTATTTGAATAGGACGTACATTTGAATAAGACTAATATGAAGTTAGAATATAATTTTATGATCTTTACTTTTTTTAGTCACTTACAACACAAAGTTTGATTCCTCCAGTTTGGCAGGAACACCTCAGCTATTTCACAAGCAGACACATAGTCCTCCAAAGAGGTGCAGAGCTGAGCTTTGTCACCATTGGAAATACAATAATCAGAAACGCAGCTGCTGACATAGATCTGTGGAGGAACAAACCAGTGGCACTCTTTGAAGGCGCCTTCAAACAGTTCACTGCACTTTGTATATGCAGCATCCTCCAGGTCTGGATGACACTTAGGGGGGTCTGGAGAGCCATTACTGCAACTGAAAAAAGGTACAAAACCAGACTATTATGCATTTATTTGATATTACAATGCTGCTTTTTACTACAGGAAATAAAAAAAACGAAATTGAATTCCATTAATCAATTAGGCTACTGTGACTTTCCCATTTCCCATAACTCGACTCGTTCACGAAGTGGCGCTATTTCTGTCACAAACTTTCTAAATACGCCCATAAGCGCAGGAGTGGATGTCATTTGTAGAGAATAAGAACTTTACTTTCAGTCTGTTCATCTTACAGAACTGTCAGCACAACGTTTACGTTTCTGTAATTTAGTTTGGTTGAGCATTAATCCTTTAAAGCACTGCAATGACAGTTGTTGCGCCTGAGTGCACAATATCAGTTTGTTTGTCTTTATCAATTATCAACCCAGCTTTTAGGAATCAATATCATTTTTTTGTGAGGATTCTAAACTCTTACGGCCAGTCGCTGTCGTTTGTATTCCAGCTGCTGGCGAACTCGTGTGCATTCGCTACTGTGTTGCCGTCGGGTGTCAGGAAGTCGTCAAACTGACTCCCGGAGTAAGTACCGCACAGACCGCACAACGCTCCTCTGTAGCGTTCATCCACCTGGACGAACAGCCTGGCCTTTCCAAACAGCAGCCTCAGGCCAAAGTTTGTATTAACCTGAGTGTAGGGTCCAGACTGAAACACTGACACAGAGGAGCCAAAGTCCGCAGGGAGGCGAAACTGACCACCGTTTGCCTGGAGTGAAGAAAAACACATGGGTCACGGTAAGGAACTTACCTGTATATCATAGAGAAAACGAGGCCTAGTTCAGGAACGTTACGATTTACATTTACACATATTTTTATTGAAAAGCTTGTTTAAGGTTAATTAATGAATCATCACGAAATTTAACCTGATATTTACTTTTTGATGGGCCTTTGTCTATCTATTTCTCTATCTATCTGTTAAATTGCCTGTACTTTAAATAAAGGCAGCTAGAGTTTACTGTAACTATTATTGTTACTACTGTTTAAACTATAATACTGCAGTTTTTTTCCTCCTACGCATCTTTTTAATGACCTTTGTACTACAATAGTGATGTTTTGAGGTAATGTAAACTACTGAAATGTCTTAAAATGAATGTAACGATGAAGCAAAAATCAATGGTACTATACTGTATGTCATGAGCATAACATGATGTCTAATTTATTTATTTATTTTTTAATTTTTGCGCTGAAATAGAAATACTGTTTTGAAAGAGTTTTTGTGAGGTTCAAGTTTTAAAACTGGGGAAAGACAGTTAACAAAATTTCTATGATATCCATTGATTGATTAATCCTGTTGCTCCTATGGAATCATAATAAAGTTATTGTAGTCGTGTAATCTAATTGATGCTTGCACAATCTTTGTCATTTTATATTTTCTGCACAGTTATATTATAGTAAACATAACTAGAGTTATGTAAGTTTAGTATTCTGCTGTAAACTATTTAAGTAAATGTTTAATAAGGGATATTTGATTACTATCCCAAGTCCTCATGCTAAAAATGTGCTTAGATTTGTAAAGTTAAAACTGGGTCATTCATTTGTTGGCACATTGTTTTATCTTTATTGTGATGGCCAGAAAGTGTCATGTTACTGATAACATGGTGATGAATCCTTCGGTAAAAAAAAATGTGACCAGTTTAAATCTGAATTACTGCAGCTACATGTCTTTGCCACAGGCCTGATTATGTGAAGCAGAAGTCACTATCAGAACACTCCTAAAATGTTATCACTGAAAGATAACACGAGACGTCATAAGCAAACACGTCTCTTATCGCTTTCCTTAAAAATATGAACATTTTACTTACTGTAAAGACTAATTATGGGTCATATATTTTAGTTGGCAGCTCCTGCCCACATTTCTTTCCATGAACTGCCCATGTACTGTATATCATGAGTGATGAGGTACATAATGGAAAACAAGTGCTATGTGGAAAGCAATGAGGAGGCATCACAAACTTCCCCTCATTTGTTTGTTTTTCTTGTTCTCTGATGCTATTCTTCTAGATTCTGATAACATGTATTATCACCAAATTGATGTGTAAATATGGGTGTTCGTTTGTTGATGCATTTATCTTTATGATGTAGCAAAGTTGGCATTTTTGCAGCTTGGAATGTCTTTGGAGTAAGCACTTCTGAAATGTTTCTGAAAGGATCAAGATCTCATTCATCGTGATGTGATTCCTTTGGTATGTAACTCATGCCATACGTACTCTAATGATACCTCAAATGGTTAATCAAGTTATATATTTATAATTTGCATTGCATATTTGTAATGTAACTGAATACATTATACACTGACAGTACGGTCAAATACTAGACTGACAAAAACAAGACTCACATAAACCTGCTTGTTTTTTCCGATGACAATATGTAGGCCGTCCATGTCAAGAGCTACAGAGTTAAGAGAGGAAGTTGCAGAGTTGTTCTGTCCCTCATTTCGTGCCGTTATTGTGAAGTTGGTTTCAGTAGCCCCGCAGGTTTGTGCTATGGTGTAGTTGCAGGTGCCCCAGAAAGAGTAGGCCTTGCCATCAAAAGTGATGTAATGAGGGTCTCCGTAGACACTGCAGGTCACCGGGCTGGATGGAAAGCAACCCAAGACCCCCTCCTTAGCCATGCATACTTCATCAGCTTTGCAAGATGTAGGTGAACATTGAATGTTCCCATTGCCCAGACACTGGCACTGTTGCTCACATTCACCCTCCATAAAAGTCTCTCTGATCTAGATGGGACAGGAAAAGAAAGATTCAAATATAATGCGCATGAACAAAAATGCTATAATAGTTTACTGATGTTTTAACTGAATTGTTTGTATATGCATGCATAAAAAAAAAAAAAAGTAAAAGTATATATATATATATATATATATATATATTAGCTCTGTTAAACAATTAATTGTGATTAATAAAAGTTTTTGTTTACATATCACATTTATGTGTGCTGTGTATATTATGAATAAATAAGTACGCACATGCATGTATATGTTCCAGAAAAATAGGTTATACATTCATGTATATAAATAGTAAATTAAATACATTTTATGGATATAAATATACAGATATAAATATTTTCTAAATATATACTGTGTGTATTTATGTATAACAAATGCACAAATTATGCAAACAAAAACTTATTTGACAGCACTAATAGCTATCTATCCATCTGTCTGTCATGTTGTGATGATATCAGTAAGATGGCTATGCTTTTTACTTAGCATTTTACCAAATAATGCTGTCCATTAGCCCAACATCCGCAGTCTTCAGCTAATACGCATGTTCCTCCACTGAGCATGAAGCCATCATCACACTCACAGCGCTCCTCACATATCCCACAAGACCCTGTAGCATCCTGGCTGGAGCAGGTCTTAGGGCAGCCGCTGACACAGGTGTTATAGTGGCTGTGAGGGCCACACACCACAGCTAAAACACAAACCCAGAGAATCAAACATTATTAATCTGGCTTATACATTCACAATATGTTCCGCAGTGCCTTTGTGGTTTGCATGGGAAATTTACGAGTCAGCTGGTAAAGGTGTGGGAGATGATTAATTAATAACCAGTGACTATGTGTAATACTTCTGTGTGGGTTGTAAGGTGGAGACTGGGCGGCTGATTACAGAGAGCTCTGAGATAGGCAATTTGCTCAACAAGTCAGGTAGTCTGATCTGACAGGTCAAGCCTTCATTTTTATTTATGATTAACCTAATAATACTGGCTGTACTTCAATCGCTTGTCCCTATTGTTTCATAGTGTTGGGTGGAGATGAGATACTAATGCTTTACACTAATATCCAAGGTCAGATGCATTATGGGAGAGTTCAAAGCCAGTGTAAAGCGGGGAGGTTTCACAATACTATATCTATATATTTTGATATTGTAAGTTAAATGCCTCAGTCTGGTGCATTTTTAGAGCAAAATGTATTATTATCTCAATATTATCATTCAGTTACACTGTAAATTAATTGCAAAGAAATATTTAATTACGTGTATACAATATTATTTTAGTGTGTGTTTAACCAGCACATTCAAGTATCGAGTTCATGTGAACTGAGATGATGAAACACTGGGCCATGAGCTGCTTGCAGTTCTGCGTTTCACAAATCATGCAGAAAACTTATTTTATTAATTTGCAATATTGTGCTATTTGATAAACTCACTAAGCCATATCACAATTTCAATATAAGTTCAATTCATAGATGCTTTGCCAAAGTAATGTCTTTTAAGTTAATATGACAAGTGTAAAACAAAAATTCGGTTAGTCTGAATAATAATTTTGGTTCAATAGGCGATTTCAGAGGGAACGTTTGTCTATATTTATACATATGTGATGTGTAAATACTAAATACTCACTTTTTTTTTTAAATGAAGCAATTTATAATATCAGCTATTTATTGGTCTTCACCCAAAAATAATTATTGGCTTATCAGAATTGACCATAATATTGGTTAATCCTGGTGCACTTTTTACATGTACCCAACTCCACCATCAGAAATTGAATTAGTATTGCATAATCAAATGTTCATTTACATATTTAAGCCCATTTAAAGAGGACAACTTTATCGATCAATACAGTCCAGTTATATAATCAAACATTTCTTTTTATAGATCATTTAGAAAGAAATTTGAAGTGCATACGACAGAATGTTGTGTTCCTCCAGGCCAAAACAGAGATCCCAACTTTGTTGCAGGTGGCACAGAAGGCCTCGATGGCATTGCAGAGGGCAGTGGGATCTCCGTGAGTAGTACACATATCAAACATGCAGCTTTGGAAGAAACTATCTGGATTCAGAACAGATGAGCATGTTGAGAATGGCCCTGGTGTGGATGTTAGCATGCCGCAGTAAACCTCGCTGGCGTACTTCTGCTCCTCCACATCTGTACAGACCCTGGGCAGGGTGGGTTCCTCACACAAGTGCACGTCCTGCACCAGTGACCTGAATGAAATCCTGTAGTCGTCTTCTGTCTCGTGATTATAGTTGCCACACATGCCACAGATTTTGTTTGAGTAATGGCTGGGGACAATCACCTGAATGGCACCGGACCTCAAGTAGAAGATGGACAGTTTGAAGTCTGTCTGGAGGACCAAAACATCTCTCTGGGCAGTAACCGTAACTCTGATTCCTTTCAGGAGTAGAGGGAGATTCTTCCAAATCCCATTGACCTGATATGAACAAAAATGTAAAGCAACTGAAGGAGTAGTTCACACAAAATTTAACATTTTCCCACCTTCAGATCATGCAAGATGTAGGCGAAATTGTTTCTCCATTGGAAGAGATTTTGAGGAATTTATCATAATTGCTCATCAATGGATGCTCTGCTGTGCATTGGTGCCATCAGAGTGGTTTAAGTGGCAGAATAATTGACCATTTTGTTAATCAAGATGTTAATTGATAAACTTCAGTCATGTGAATAACTTGTAGGTTATTGTAATGTAATCAGCTGTTTAGACTCTCATTCTGACAGCACCTGGTGAGCTAGTGATGTAACGCTAAAGTCCTCCAAATGTAATCTGATTAACAAACTCCCCTACATTTTTGATTTCTTGAGGGTGAGTAAATTGTTAGCAAATGTTCATTTTTGTGTGAGCCATTGCTTAAGACAAAAGACAAATATATCTCATCATAAATTGTGGTTGACAGCTCACCATGACTTTGCTCCTCTCTGTCCTCACCATGGTCACTCTCAGACCATGTACGTTGATGTTCACCTGCTGAATGGAGGATATGTGCGAGCCCCCTTTTCTTTCATTCTGCACATCCACTGCAAACTCGGGAAGCAACCCTGAGTCATCGCAGACCTTTGACAAGACGTAGGTACAAGGACTCTTAAATTGGAAGCTGACCCCATCAAATGTTGTGTAGTGTGGGTCAGAGGCCACATGGCAGGTGCCAAAAGTATGTTTGGACCGAGGGAAGTGTGAACAGATGAGATGCTCCCCAGTGCAAGTGCAGCGAGTGCTTTTATCAGTCCAAAATGTGCCATCTTGTTGACATTGTGGCCCTGTGAATGATATAGTATCACATAACAATTACTCAGAAACCAATAAGTATGGTCAATTTAGCTGTTTGTATGTTGTTAAGTGATGTACTAGGGCAAAACAACAATAATAATACAGTAAGCCACTTACCACATTGTCCCTTCCGTATTCCTATTCTATCAAAATTAGTTTGTCCATCATCCTGTAGACCTTTTAATAGCTCAAAAACAACCTGCCAGAGAACACAATTACAGTTGCAGGGAGCAATAGAGAAACTTCACTGCTTGCAAAAGGTTGATCACTGAAGATATAAACGTTTTTAGCTTACTACAATTACTTTTGCACTCATTTTTGTTTCCGTTGTTTTCTTTTTAAACACCTTACATAAATTTAAGTTGGGTTTTAAAATTGTATACAGCTTCACTTACAATTCCTATGTGTAGAATTAAAATTCTGGAGGTTTTTCAAGGGGGTTATTTCCTACTTACTGTCTCCAATGGTGAAATTAGTGTTTTTTGTGTCTGTATTGCTTATCCTAAAAAGTTTGCAACCAAAACCACAAATGTTTTTTTTTAGAGCTTTTTGCTCAAATCAAAATGTTAGGAAGTTTAAGCTTACTGGACACACACACATACATTATTTTTTAATGCCCTCAAATATATTAACATTATATGTTTTTTCTCCATAAAGATGCCCAAAACCTAATATTGAAATTGCTGTACCTGAATGTTGTCTTTGTCAGACTGCTTTCTGAGAGGGATGAAGACTTGTCTCCAGTCTCCAATGCTAGATGTCTCTGAGGTCCAGATCAGTGTTTGCTGAGTATCACTCTGTAGCAAAACTTTGAGTTCAGAACTCTTCTTGTTAGGTTTATGGTACCAGAACTCCAGACAGGAGTCTTCTGAGATCTCAAGAAATCCACTCTTGAGGCGAAACGCACCAGCACCTACAGTACGTAGACAAAACAAGTGTAAATTTAAGTTTTTGTGTGAAAATTGCATTCTTTAAAAGTTTGTTATTTAAACTTTTGTAATAATAATCAATCTTTTTTTTTTCAGTTTAAGACTATGTTTGTGTAACATTTATCTGGATGCATAGCGTTCTGGTGCTTATGTGAACTCTACATGTTTGAATCTGCCTTGTTGTTGTTGTCCCTGTTCTTATAAGTAGTACAAAGCCTCTAAAAGAGCTCTGTTTTGTACAGAATAAAGAACTATGAATATTTTTTCGTTAAAACACAATGTTTACAAGCAGTGGCTGTGTTAGTAACATATGCTCTTGCAGATAGTTTGTAGACCTCTAAAAGCATGCAGTCATAAATAGATAGTCACCTGCTTGCAAACTCAAAGCCAACATGTGCCACAAAGTTAGACTCTGATCTGAACTTTGTGTTTTGTGAATTCTTACAATGCCTTGTTCACAGAAGTGGTTGAATGAGGTGCATATAGCGTACTTGAAAGTCAAGTTGAAGAACATAATTTGAAGAATAAGAAGATCTGCTACGTGCTGTTCGAAAGCTGGTAACTGCTGTTGTTGTTGCCACAGGTAAGTGGATTGGTTGTAAACACAAAGCAGTAACTGTCTCTGCAGCAATTTGGTCTCAGCAGTATAATTACCTGCTGCCGTCTGATCGCTGATGGGTCCCTCAGAGGTCCAATCACAGGATGCCGGTAAATCACTGCCCAAACCACACTTTGCCAAATAATCTACAGCATAGGAGGGAAAAGTGATTACAGGACAGTAAAAAAAACTAAAGTGAGAATAAGAACCTAATCGAAAACAAGAAAGAAACAGTTCCGTTTGGATTGTTATAAAAAATGTTCGTGTCGCCAGTCACTCTTGCGAGAAATTGGTCATACCAGTGTGACTGCTTCTGCTTACAACTCATCGGAGTTTGATAGCATGGTTTCTAACAGTTCCTCTTTTCAGTACAGCAGAAGTTGGTGACATTTTACTTAAAGATTTTCTATATAACACATTGTAAATGTAGAATTAATTATGCCTTGTAATGCACATCATAATGCATTGTACCATCTCATGAGAAATTTTTAGCACTATTATAATACATTATATGTCACTTACCTATTCGTTGTTGCATTAAGCACGCAAAACGCAAACAGCCCTTTTTATAATGCGTTTGAACTTTGGTTCCAATTATTTATAAAAAGATGCATTATGACGTACATTATGAATACCTGTATAATGCATTATAGGTTCAGCAATTCCTAATGCTATCATTTCATAAATATTGTAAGCTAAAAATGCATTATAACATTTGCAGATTCTTTGTTACATCTGAAATGAGCTATTTCGTTTAATGCAGTATATTTTGCAAAGGTGTAAAAAAGATTAAATGTTATAATTTTGTTTTATATTCTAATATACTATTAATAATGTAATAATATATTTAAAAATTCTATTTTTAAACGTTAATGATTTTTAATTAACATCACATCATATTGTGCAGTACAAGGCCGTTTTTTATGCACTATAAAATGATAAACTTCTGGATTTGTGCTGATATAATTCTTACCTGTATTTGACCTCCATTCAGGAAGAGTGAGTAAAAAACCTCTGCAAATCATAAATGAAAAATAAAGAGATGTTAATAAATGTTAAGATACTTAGTTAAACACAATATAGGAGTAGTAGAACGAAAGCCTACCCTGAATAAGCCTCAGTGTTGAGAACACAGAAATAGGCTACTATAGAGAGCAACCTCAGGTATGTGTCCCCTGACATAGTGTCACTCCCAGTTTCCCGCTACTAAGTCCTCTAATGTTGAGCCGAGGTGGGTCTTCCTCAGGACAGTGAGAAGGGTTTAAATGTGCTGGCTGTTATGAAGGTGATGAAAATGCACCATTGACCCTTAGAAGGCGTGTTTTTGTCAGTGGTGCCCCACCGAAAGGGGAGGAGTTGTGATGTACAGTATGGCTACAGATGTTCACTGGACTTTATTTCATTCAATTTAGTCTCAGTCACGTCCTTATCAAAGTCCAACTGTTGTGTTGCAGTAATAACTTTAATCACTTCTGTCTAATGCAACATTGCTATTAAAATATTAGATCATATCCAAAGCTGATATAAACTGGTTTAAGCTGATCTCTCAGAATGGCCAAGCTGGTTTTTAGCTAGATTTCAGTGGTTGGCATGGTGGTATTTGGGCTTGGCGCTGAAAATGATCCGCAAAAGCATTTAAAACCAAGTCTCGATCAGGCTGGGGGATCAGATAAGACCACCAAACCAGTTCAGACTGGTTGAATTGATTTATTTATTACATGTATTCAATTGCACTTCAAGCAAAACAACACTGTTGTGATTGTTAATTGGACACTGTTGGAAAATATTTTTAACAGTGCTTTTATGATTCAAGTACTGCATTACAATTCATGCGAATAGATTTGCAGTGTCCTCAGGTTAATTGAACCTCGTCAGTTCATTAAACACACATTTGAGAGCAATTTTTGCTGTTTCACTTAACATTACATTTGTAGAGATCAAGAAAGTGCCAAAGCACTGCTTAGGTTGATGCCAGACGCTAACACCTCGACCATATTTGTACCCCTGACCTGTTTAATGCTCATTTTGCTTAAACACTTTTCATAAGACAACTAGACTATATTGAGCTAGAGCTAATGGACTTTTCTGTAATTATATCACAGTCCTTGACTTTATTTGCAGAGACTGACACATGCAATACTTTTCTTTAATGATGTCATCTCATGCGTATGTAAGTCGTCTGACTTCCAGGATGTGGGTGTCATACATCTGCTCTTGGATTGCAGCAAACAAAGCTCCTCCTTTACAGTAAGCTGTGAAACAGACTGCAGGTAGAGACAGGTGAATGATTGCGATTTTCATCTCCGATAAGATTACAGTTGCTGTTTACCCTCAGTGGATCATTAAGTGTCGTCCTCTGACAGCAGATGTACTATAATCAGAAAATGAACATTGCTTTTCTCTCTCTGTGCTTGATTTTAATGAGAAAGTGTGCATGAATGATTTGAAATGAACACCCTCATAGAGCTTAGAAATAGCTCTTCTTTGATGCTCAATTGTAAAATAACTAAGGTCAAGTGCAGGTCCAACCCTTGTGTTTAAAAGACTGTGGCCATTTGCACCAGCTGTATGTAGGTTATGACTTTGCATAAATGAGTTACAACTTGCAGTCCTTTACACTATTTCTAGCGCTTATTGCAAAAAAATCTGAGCATAGCACCATTAAACCTTAAAACACAACCCAAACTATAAACTCATGGCTTTTTTTTTTATTGTATATTATTTTCATTCTCTCTTTCACATGCAATATTTAATATACTGCATATATATATATATATATATATATATTAGTAGATGTCATGATTAAAATGTTTTTGAAAGTTATTCACCAAGGCTGCATTTTAGTAAAATACAGTAATATAGAAAAGCAACTAAAAGTCATTTTGTGATATTTTAATTTAAAATGTCATTTCTTTCTGTCACAATACTGCCTAGGAGACGAAGAGACAAAGGAGCATTAACATTAACATCTTTATTGTTGACATTAGGTGGGAACACATAGGGAGAGGAATGACAAGCAATACCGGACACTAAGGCAGGAAAACACAGGACTTAAGAACTCTTGGGAAAATAGGATAATAAATTAAACACAAGTGGGAACTTATAAACTAATGACAGGAACAGGAACCGAAAAAGAAAACATATAAGGATAAAAGGAAACATGAGGGAGAAAAAAGAACACAGGACACAGATACAAACATCTGACAATTTCTGTGGTGCAAAGCTATGTCAGTTTCACATACTTCATAATGAAATGATTATTATTATCAGTGTTAATAATATATTTTGAAATTATATAATTTTTCAGGACTCAAAATTTTGAACAGTAGCAGATGCATCATATCATATTTTTTTTCTTTTGGTTTAATTTTAGGCTAGTCATTGTTTTATAGTTAAAAACAAAAAGGTATTTCTGCTCATCATTTTCCTATTTCTCATTTGCTATACTGGCATGAACTAGCTTTTCCATTAAAAAATTCATTCCTTTATTCTTTTTAGTTAGAAAAATTAGCATATTTTGCTTCACTCTCTCTTTCTCTCTGTCTTTGGAATATCATAAAAGGTGAATTTAAATATTTACATGAAATCTGATCCACCATGGATTAGGTAGAACATATGCCTTTTTCAGATATTTTATCATATTTTTCAGTCGAATGATTGCAGAGTACTCGCTGTTTTCAGAGATGAATACATTTATGTGTTTATCTTTATTTTTATTGGGCCGTTGTGTGACAAAAAAATTATGCAGAAACATTTTCACATTATGTGGTAGATGAATGGCCCTTACGGGAAGTTTACAGCCGTGTGATGTGTACACAGAGTCCTGATAAAGGCTAGTGTCAATGAGAGTGTTTGTGAAGAGTGTATTTGCCAATTGTCAGAGATAAGGGAAGCCTCTCTATACGAGCAGAAGACTGACAGCTCTAAATGGACATTCCCCCGGCCGTTCCCTGACACTTACTGTCACTTGTGTCAATATGGAATGAGCTAAAAGAATATTAATGGTCCCTTCTCTTCCTTTTTCTGCTCGTAAACTCTCTCTGAGATAGTCACTTGTTTGCACACAGAGAGAGTTTTACGTTTTAATAAATGACACTTTTTGACAAAAACAGGACACTTTGTTGTGTCACTGTCCCTGTTTTGACACATGACATAAATAGTTCTGAACTTCTAATAATTCTGCTGTATTCTTAAAATTCATATAGATATATATTTGATACTCAAGTTTATTGCATTTTTAATGTTATATTTATTATATATTAAAAATGCGAGTATTAAAGTACATTTCCAAATGTTTCAATTATTTATATCCACATATTTAGTTGTTAGCTCTGTTAGATTTGTTTGATTATGAATATAAAATTAAATATTGTATATAGTTCATGTCAAACTTAACTTGAATTAAAATTTTGACCAGAAAAAAATAAATAAATACAATTCTCATTACATTTTAAACATTAAATGTCAAAATGTTCTACATTTGTATACAATAGTTTTTTATTGTTGTAATTATTAAAAGAAAATCCATGAGAAAGATGGTCTAGATGTGGGAGTTAAAGATTAGACAGCAGTTTCGGTTGTTTTTACACGGCCCTTAATTAAGGTTCCTGAAACTTTCCTGCAGAGACTTTAGAAGTGTGAGCTATTCGATAAACCTGCGAGCGACATTTTTGTGGTTTTTTGCTCAGCGAGGGATTTGTTGCGGAAGCCCAGGCGAGTTAAGCTGAGAGCTGCTCTGTGTTTGAAGTGCAATGTTGGAGAGGTGATATATTGTGTGCTTTTCCAAACCATTTCCCCTGGACACCCAGCGGACAGACTGTACTCTAACAAAGCTCCAGTTCTTCATAGTGTTTAATTTCAGACATGATCTGACCCATTTCAAAATGAGGTAAAGCCCAAAAACTTAGAACTTTCATTTCATTTTGAGACCATAAATAATTCACACACTTATTTTTGTTCCTCTGATTTGATTGGCTAACAGGTTTAGAGTGCAATATACACTTTCTTACACTGAGAATACATTAGGGCGTGTTAAAACTAAATAAAAGACATTTTAAGGTAATCTACCCACCAGATCCCCATGTATTAGCATGCAAATTCCAGCAGGGAGCGCCAAACCCCATTGATTTTTTTGTATTCTGCTGCTTTTCATTTAAATATTGTGCAAGAAATATGAGAAGCAAAAGCTAAAAATGTGTGAAATCCATCTCTGTAATGCTGGAAACAAAAAAACAAATAGAATAGGACTGAAAGTTACATTAGTACAGTATAGCACACAGATCTGTAATTTGTGAAATTCACTCATTTGTTTATTAATTTGGCTGGCAGCATGCTTTATTTATCTACTCATTTGAATTATTTTAGACTTGCATTAAACAGCGTCCAATCACAAGTCAGAAGACTACAGTCAGAATTTTGGATGCAAATATAACTGACATCATGCTACTTTAAATGTATTTTACGATTGAGTAAAACGATTGACTTTAATCTTACATTTCTCAGCAGATGTTAATGTCAGCAGTCTGTATTAGCTGTATTTCAGATATGCTTTACATGATCTGTCAGTGCATGTTGATATCAGAGTAATACTGATATATTTTTCTAAAGTCATGTATATGTGTATTAGAGTTCAACATTTCATATCAGTCAATCTGGGTATCACCCAAAATGGTAATACCACGTGTGAACAGGGTCTATAGTGATTGGTCATAGTCTGTCTGAGGTTGTGTGTTTATGTGACTGTGTTCGTGTTCAGACCTTGACAGGTTCATGCAGCTCTGCTCTCAAAGTCATTTCCACGCCCTGCATGCCACCTCAGCACCACGCAAACCCATCAAAACTGAGAACAAATGCGAGAAAGTTTAAAAAAAGACTAAAAAGAACGGGCTGCAGAACAAACCCCCCCCCCTCGTGCCTCCCTGGTCTCATCGATCCAGTGAACTTCAGAGAGGAGATGATCTTATGCTTGTGCCTTTCTGTATGGCCAAAGCAGGGGGGGGGGGGGGACTGAGATCAAAGAGCTGTTCCTGTCTTTCTATCCCTCTATCTGGCTGTGAGTGGAGGAGAGGAGGGAGTGAGAAAAGAGAAGAAGAGGAGGAAGATCAGTGCATGAAAAGGGGAAAGATCTTGGTGGATTTAGTGGATCTGAGGGGATGGCATCCCGCTGTGTTCACCTTGCATATACGCACACACACTGAGTTTGACCGCATTGAGGGAGTCAAATAGTATAAAGCACCTGAGATGATAGCATGTTTCAAATTACTAGCTCCAAACAAACAAGTCCAGACACATTCCCAAATACACAAGCCCCCTCCCAAAAAAATCCTTAGAAACAACTACCGCTCATTTATTAGTGATGGGAAGTTAGGATCATTCATCACTCGTTCAGCAAAATGAACAGTCGTTTTGTTAATTTTAGCAAAACATAATTAAAATATTATGTGTCACTTCCCTAACACATCTACTACTTCATACAAATGCTGATCACACAACAAACAATACAAAACTATAACGCAATGAGAAACAGAAAAGATTAAGTCAGTGTTTACCTGGCTCTTCATTCTATGATTAGCTCACTATCTGACCAGTATGGTTTGGGTCATTCGTTCATCACATGCCAGCCCTGTAAGCTTTAACCAATGCAGTATGAGCCATAGAGAGACTTGATTAGTTCATCTCCTAATTAGTTCATTAGTTCGTCTTTCAAACTGAATCCAGTACAGAACCGATAGGAGAACCTGAGTCACATTAAAGATTTTTTCAAAATGAACGAATGATTCCAGAACGACCCATCACTATTCATTTGTATTCAACATTGAGCAGCAAATCAGCATGTTAGAAAGATTTCTAAATTACTTAATGTTTTGTTATAACACAGTGAAGTGACTTGTGGCCAGGTATGGTGACCCATACTTGGAATTTGTGCTCTGCATTTAACCCATCCAACGTGCGCACACACACACAGCAGTGAGAAGTGATCAACTACGCACACACACACACCGTGAACACACACCCGGAGCAGGAGTTGGGGGAACGGTGCCTTGCTCAAGGGTCTCACCACAACCCCTGCTGGACCTGGGACTCGAACCCACGACCTTTAGGTTACAAGCCCAACTCCCTATCCATTAGGCCACGACTGCCCCCCAAAAAAGAAAACACCCCCAAAAGATAATTTAAAGCTGTTAATGTTTAAGGTACAACTGCCTAACATAAACTATGAAACAAAAGATAATAATTTGAGAAACATCTCAATATCTTTTGTTCATGAACGTCACTTAGCGAAAGTAGCTTTGTTACCAACAGTCTTCAAAATACCTTCTTAAGTAATTCAGGTTTGAGTGTGAGTAAATTATGATAGGATTTATGTATTTTTGTATTTTTGGAAACTATCCCTTCAATACTTGTTATTATAAAACAGTTTGATGATACTCTAAAAAAACACACAATAGTTTAAAAATATTAATGTTAATGTCTTATTTAGGCTACTGAACTGTTTACACTCATGCAAATGTGATAACAACAGTTCAGTAACATACATATTTGAATCACATTGTTTTTATAACTAATTAATAAAAAAAATTAAGTTAACATATTAAATATAGTATTTAATAAGTATAGCTTCACTTGGTAAATCATCATTATTTTAATTTGGATTTGAACTGCAGGATTGTATCCTATTTGCCGCTTCGATTCAAATTAAAGAATTTAATTGCTCTCTCAATAAAATATTGAATGGGACCACACCCACTGCAAAACATGGTACTGAAAAAAAATGGTCCCAAACATAGATAATATAAAAAATAAGTGCAACAAAAACAGTCCCAAACAAAGTAACTCCCCATATTAGCAGAGTCCTGCTTCTCAGAGCAGAAATGAGAGTGAATCGTGTCTCTTCTGCATTATACGATTAATTGAATACATTACCTGAGTGCACCTGTGACCTGACTGCATGACGAACTGCAGGGAATGGAGGGGAATGTCAAATGAGAGCAGGATGTAGAGAGATGAAAGAGGGGCAGTGTGCATTTCAGAATTCCCAAACAACACACTCTCAGATTAAACTCTTTTGTTCCAGTGTTGTGCGTTTCTGCCGGGGAATCATTCTCACTTAAACAACTTACCCAGACGGGCCCAATCTAGCGCTGCTTAACTCAGAGTGATAGGCCAGACCAGCAGATTTTACTTGTACTTATACATTTTTTAACATGCATCACGGTTGCTTTTCTCTCAAAGCTTATTATTAACTTGTTTAAATTAATTTCAAAAGCTGTAAATTTATTACTGCTGCAACTCTCAAAAGCACCTGAAGTGTTCATTATGGTTTTGCACTAGCAATCAATTGTTCCTGTCATGTTCTGGATCAAACTAATGACTGATGAAGTTTGTTAATGACTATGTTGCAGAACTTTAAAAAATGCTTTAGTTTGATTAATTCAGCATGGGTTTAAGTGCTTTTTTCTATGCCAGAATCACTTCTCCGTAATATCTGAAGGTTACCTGTTAATTTTTTCTGTCCCCAAAGTGCTATTAGACAATCTTTCTGAAAGCAACCGGGACAGATAGATGTTCTTGATCAATTCTGGCAAGAAAACTTAGACACAAAATCTGTTTTGATTATGTATTTTCTGTGTATTTTCCCTGTCTGCTGTCTTTCACAGCATTGTACAGTTTTATGATGTTTTTTCAGTGTGTTTTATCAGCTATAATGTAACTTCTGTTGTGCCTCATTATGAATTGTTCATGTTAGAGAGCTGTTTGTTGGTTTTGGAACCGGTATCAGATTTATGAACCAGTCGCTCAGAGCTGTGTTTCGCAAAAGCAGTGCAATCAGAAGTAGATCATAGGGACCACTGGAACTGGTCTGTGAACCATTTTACAGTAAATGACTCTTTGAAAAGAACTGGTTCAAACAGAATGATTCATTTTGAAGCAGATAGCAGTATTTATATCCCAGATCGGCTCAGGTTAGTTGCTAGTGAAATGTTTTAGACTGTGTTTGTTCTTGTGGTGCCATCAGCCAATCAACACTGCCGCAATGTCATCTTCTGTTCATGTGATATATATATATGTGTGTGTGCATTTATATATACATAAATATACACAGTACACACACATATATTATGTAAACTTTCACTTTAAATTGATTGTTTTTCAGCTCTAGTCGATAGATTGTATAACATAGTTTGACAGGGTCAGGCAACAATTGCCTTTAAGATGAATGGGAGTCCTGCCAGCTTTATCAAGGCATCTTCTAGTTTGAAATATTGAGAACTGCTTTATTTCATATTGTCTAATGAAATTGACTGGTCTTACAAGGTCTCCAAACAAACTTGTCTGATAAGCTTGTTTTAGAAGGGCTTGGGTCCTTCTCAGCTGGGAGACCACTTGGTTTAACAACAAGATCAGTTTAAACCAGCTAAAACCATAAAACCAGCTCATGCAGACTTCACCTTTGTTGCTCCTTTTGTTTAATATGAAATACCCTACACACACACACACACACACACACGCACAAACTGTTTCTCTCTCTTTCTCTTTGTCTAATCAGCAGGCCGTATCAGAGCTGGTCCTAAAGGTCAGCAGGTGGAGAAAATCAATCTACACCTTGCCCTTTTTAACTGAGGAACAGGTCACACCATGCAGTAGAGGAGAGGCTGTGAGCTGCATCATCTTCCTGCTGCTCACACACACGCACGCACACACACACACACACACACACACACAGATTATCAGGTCAAGGTCATTGCTTTTGTTCCAATCTGTTGCACTCGCTGACCTTTCGTGTTTTCGTCTGCAGTCTCTGCAGTATCTGTCTGTAATCAGGATTCTTCTCTCACACCGAGTCTTATTTCATCTTCAGACCTTTTAAAAGCTTTTAAAAGTCAGGATAGAAATTCACTCTTTGCGCTGCATTTGGGAGGTTGCTGAGAGAGAGGGTCATCTTTGATGGCTCACGATTCTTTTTGGGAAGCACATGTGGCAAGCCAAAACACACACACACATACACACACAATACTATTCAAACGTTTGGAATCAGAATAATTTTTTATGTTTTTTTATGCTCATCTAGGCTCCATATATTTGACCATAATGCAGACAAAAACAGTAATCTTGCAAAATGTTATAACAATATAAAATGATGTTTTTTTGTTTTATTACACTTTAAAATCTAATATATTTCTGTGATGCAAAGCTGAATTTCCTTTACCCATTACTCCAGTCTAAAGTGTCACATAATCCTTCAGAAATAATTCTAATATGCTGATTTATTGTTAGAATTATTTCTGTTTTGCTGACAAATATTTTTCTTTTTTGCAGGATTAATAAAAAGTTAAAAAGAACAGCATTTATTTAAAATACAAATCTTTTCAAACAATATAAATCTTTGTTATCTCCATTTAACACATCTTAAAAAAAAAAAAAAAAGAATAAACATTTACTGACCCCAAACCTTTAAACAGTATTGTATATTGTTAGAATAGATTTTTATTTAAAATAAATGCTCTTCTTTTTAACTTGTTATTGATCAAAAATCCCCCCAAAAAGTATCATAGGTTCCAGCATATTAGAATCATTTCTGAAGGATCATGAGACACTGGAGTAATGATGCTGAAAATTCAGCTTTGTGTCATAGGAATAGCTTACATTTGAATGTATATTAAAACAGAAACATTTTTATATAATATTTCACAGTACTGCACTTCTTTAATGTGTTATTAATGTCTCTTTACATTATTTATTGTTTACATATGGTGGTTTGTACAACCTAATGCATCAGATTTCTTATTATCATTTTGAGTCATATTTAACACTTGTTTAAATTAATGTATTTCTGTCATAAAAGTCTTCATTAAGTTTATTTTTGGGGGATGAAATGTGATGTTTTGTGCGATTCACAAGAACAAGTGTTAAATGAGCAGCAGATATGGATCTTTAGACGGCCGTCTGTCTTGCCGAGGGTGGATGGAGGCAGGGGATTTCTGGCTGAATATGGCTCCTGTTGTTCTACATTGGCAGAGCAGTGCATTGTGTTAGATATGATCAATAGATGTGAGCAGCCAGCGTTTAATTGCCTTTTGTTAACATGGAGATGTTTGACAGAAGGAAAGAAGAGTCCCCGAGGGCTGAGCAAGGGTGTGAGCGGGTGCAGGAGAGAGTGTGTGTGTGTGCGCATGTGCTGTTCTACATGCAGGACACGCTTGTACCTTTGTTCCTGCTGATGCCACATTAATTTCAAATTCAACTCAACTGCTCTGCAAACGCTGCTTGTTTTCCTTTCAAGGCCCGAAGCGTAGCCTGTGCAACTGTGCTAACGAAAACGCTTCTAGCTACACAAATCTGCGTCAGTGCGTTATAAAATGTGTCAGACTGCACTTCATACTGCAAGATGAGTACCTATTGCATAGTCCCGCCGGGAATAAGTGTAAACTCTTGTTTTATGGTCAGCTCTCTCTTTTAGGTCACCTATCTGCATGATTTAGAAAGGTTTGAAGAGAATTTGACAAAAGTTTTAAGCTGGTACTGCATGTTTATAACGTCTGATTTAATTGCATAGACATTTGAAAACATTAAGTATGGACATCCGGTAGCAGGACGAAAGATGGTCAGGTAGTGATGTAACTCTGTGGAAATGAGCTCATGAATATTAATTACTTTGAGATGACATTGCTTGATAATCTCGATATTTCAATTTCAATCTCAAATATTCATGAGCCATAGGATTTCCATGATGTTTTGGCTTTGAGATATAATTTGACATTATTATTATTATTATTATTATTCATTCTGTTTAAAACATACTGTACATTTCAATATCAAAATATATTCAGAAAAGCAGAAAATGTAATGTAATTAAAATGTTTTAGTTATTTTTTAAACACATTTGTACAAAGCTTTTTTAATATAATGTATTATACAAAGCTCATATAATAATTTGCTAAATTTACTTTTGTCTGTTGTTTGGCTGTTGCTCCACACAAATGTAAGATTTGTAAAGAAAATGTAAATAGAAAAATAATTAATAGACCATCCAGTCACATTACCTAATTAATATTCAAGAGTTACAGAAGGTTATCGATCCAATTGTACATTGTTTCTATTGATTTATTAGATTTAAAAAAAATCTAATCAAAATGTAAATGTATATTTTAATATATATTTATACAAAAATAAAGGTAATACAATTATTTTTAATTATTATTTTTTATTGTTTGTTCATTTTTAGCTCATAAAATAATATCCAGAATTCACAATTAGTTTTTTCTAAACAAAATTTATATGAAATGTATTTAAAACAATATTTTCTGTCCAGTCACATTGCTTTTTTTAATATGAATGAGCCATAGAAGTTCAATGTTGCATTGGTCTTGAGGTAAAACATCAAAATAGTTTTACATTATTTCATATAGATAGTTTTTTTGAAATTTCTAATTAAACTATAATTGATACATTAAATATATTTACATATTATATATCTTTATATATTTAAAATTCATATAATTAACAATTACTTATATAGCCTGCAATTGTCAGTGGTTTTGGCTATTTCTCTACACAGATTTAAGATTTGTCTTCTGAAATGTAATTTGCATGAACAGTCATTCTTTATGTTATTCTCAGTTCACAAAGACAAATTTGCATTTGACAGTTATTTGGCTAACTTTGTTACACTTGCAACAATACACGCTTGAATAAGGTTGGCTTAGGCTCCGCTGGACATGTTTTAGTAGCTCGAATTTTCAGATTTTTCCAACTCTTTGACCCTGCCAATATCTCTGTCTGGGCAACACTGTTGTGGCTAAGTGACAAAATCATAAGCACTCCCAAAATGTAGTAGATCTGTGCACAGATACTTTAATCTGTGTGGTTTTAATTTCTTTCTTAGTGCAAGGCCAAAAAGGCTTATTTTAATTTTGGAAATATCACCATGCTCAACTATCTATCTTTTTCTCTATCGTTCTTTTAATGCAAGCCGACAGCAGTAGATCATACATGGATGTGGGGGCCGCACACTTTGTAATGCGTTGGCTGAGCTTTTGCGTATATGAACAATCAGAAAGCACCAAACAAAACAAACACTGTTTGAGCCAAGAGACCGAGATGAAAAACAGGGTGCTTCATCACAAGAGAGGGAGGGAACGGAAATATAGAGGGCCAGCCAAGACTAGTTCAAATTATTTGTGCTGTGTGGGTGTGTGATATCTTACAGTGTCTAAATGAGGATACACACATACTGGGACTTCTATGTGTGTATGTATGATAGGTTTTTTTTTTGGTGTTGCAGCCGTCATGCAGTGTGTGTGTGTGTGTATTTGTATAAATGAGGAAGCTTGCATGCGGGGCAGAGAGGACACATAGCTTTGAAGTGTAAATTACTGGCATAGGAAGTGTGTGTTTGTGGTGCTGGGACACATTGAATTATGCTCCAGCCTTTCTGTTTAGCATTTAGGTAGACCAGGTAAAATCACAAAGCGCCACATAGCCTGAGCCATGAAACAGCGTAATATACTGTATAGACATGCACTTTGACAGCTTAGGTTTATAATAATTACAATAACTTGGATTTTACATATTGGTGCAGTGCTGGGATTAAAACCGGCGAGGCAAGATACATGATGCTCTGCAATCCTGCAAACATATGAAGTCAGACATTCTCTCTGCAGTCATCAGGCTTTTCTCTCTGGCTTGTGTGAGCTGTTTCGAACGCGAAAGCATTTAAGCTTGTAAACAGTGGAATCAATATTTCCCGACATCAAGAGAACCTGACCGAGCTGTTCCCTTCAACAGCAGCAAAGGAACCTTCTACTGTAATTGTCAACGAGAACGTGCACACACAGAAACACACACACAAGCACAAAAGCTTCTCTTAAGGACATTTATCAGCGGTTTGCCAGCAACAGACGACTTGCTGCACTTTGAGACTCTGTGTGAAATGCTAAGAAGGTCTTTCTCCTTCCGCTTTTGTCCTGATGCCTCTTTTCCTCTCTCGCACCCCTGCCGTCTCTCCTCACTGCTTTAGGAACGCCGAGCCCTGACCTCTGACCTCCAGACTTCCTTCTGAGTGCGCGGCAGGCACAGATAACACATCGTTCTTTAGTCTCACACGGGTACAGAGCACCTGAGAATGTCAAGCGTCAAATATCAGAACTTTGCTGGGAAATGGCACACGTTTCCTATCAATTCTCTCAGAATCACTGTCTCTAGCTGTGAATAATAATAACAGGAGTCAGGTGGGATGTTTAAAAGGTATGAGTGTGATTTCTTTCCCTCAGATGGAGCGTGACTGATGCAACTGAGGCATGAGTCAAAACACAGGGAATTTTATTGAGTAAATCATTTGAAATCTATCACGTACCCCAAAAATAAAGGAAAAATGTGAAATTTTAAGAATTGCATGAACATTAGTTACTGCTATTTTGTAATTCCTATTATTAGTAATATATTTATAGTTTAATTAACTATTTTGGGTTTGTCATTTCATTTTAATATTTCTGTACATTAGAGAAATGACAAATTGGAGGCATTTTTTTTATTTAGTTTATTTTAGCAGAGACAGTAGCATGTTAATAAGCAATGAAAATATGGTGTTTTTAAAACAGAATTAGCTACGGCTATTTCTCTGGAGAATGTTTAGAAATGAAACAAAAATGTATAAAAAGCACAGAAAATCTTTAGCTAAATTAGCTAAATTAGCTAAATTTTTAATTATAAAAATGTCACAATGCAAACACACAGTTTTATAAATGAGCTTCATTTTAATGAGATAAATCATTTCTATTAATTTCAGTGAGCATTTTTATTATTGATCCTCAACATCGATCCTATTATTGACTGATTTAATGTCTAAATGAGAATGTAAATTATATTTTGAGTAGTAAATCTGTGTGTGAAAAGTGAAACACGGAATGTTTCTAAGAGAGAGAATAGGTTTTTCCTGCTGCTCTTGAGGTTTGTAGTCTGCTCTTTATAAATAGTTGATCTGATGTGAGAGATGACACATTTTTGTTGGCTGGGTAAAGGAAAGCTCATGGTGATTTTGGGATTGAGGTGACTCATCAGACACAACAGATGTTAGGGGGAGCTGAGATCAGACACACATTAGCATGAGACTCTCACCTTGGTCTTCCTCGAGGACCCTGAGACTTGCAGAGAGAGCGAGTTTTAAAAGGGTCGTATATTGAAATACCACATTTTTGTGTGCTTTGCAAGGGAAATGCATTATTCTGTTATATGACCCCTTTAAAATTCTCTTTATAATACCAGGATGTGCATTCTTTGGGAATCAGTCCCATGCCCTTAGAGTTTCTAGTGTAATGCTTTGCCAGTTGTCTTAAAGAAACACAACATTATAGCTGTTTGCGCACAGGAAACCTTGACTGGGAGTATAAATAAAAACAAAATAAAACCCTTTAACACACATGTAAATCCATCATTCTGGACACAGAATATCACATCTGAGGTTCGGGCGAGGGCTGGTAAACACATACGCAGACATAGTCGATAGACAATCTCCTGGATTTGTTAAAAATACATACACTCTTTGATCCAGCTGGCTGACATGTGGTCTCTGAAATGTCAGACAGTGGATTATTGACTGATGCCATTTCAGTGATATTCTTGAGGCCTTCTATTAAATGGGTGCCTTTTTCATTTTCTGTTTTGATTTTCTTTGTGTTTTTTTTGAGACAAAGACTATTTAAGTACATTTGGTAAATTAATAATAAATGAGTGTCTGGGGATTTTCTCAACTTGTGAACTTGCCAGGATTGGATTAATCATATAGGCATTTGGACACCTGCCCAGGGGCTTATGACCACCACATAAGGCTGTCTAAATGTTTTCAAATAGCAGGAGATGCAGTGCAAAAGTGCCAGAGACGATGGTCACCTGGTGATTGGCCGCCAAATCAACATCGCCAGGGGCCCTGTGATACCTTAATCCGGCCCCGGCTGCTGCTAGCTCTTTTATCATGGCTCCGGTCACCATATCATTAACATTCAAGAGTCAGTAATATGTAAAAGTAAAAGTGCCTTCTTTAAAACATTTATTTAAATACTTAATTAAACACTTTAACAGATACATTTAATTGTATTTATATTATATAAAATATACATTTATACTATATAACATAATAAATGTAAAATATTCTAAATTATTTATTTCTGTGGTCTGAATAGTGCAAATGTACCGTATAAATAAATAAATAAATAAATATATATATTATATATATATTTGGAAACTTGTATTTTTTAGAATTAAATAACCATTAGTTTAGCATATAATTTAATATTAAATTATATTTAAGCTTCCAAAAGTCAACTTTTAGCATGTAATACATTTTATCAGATGTTGAAGCTTCAAATAGTGGCACTTTTATGAAATGACTCTTCCTCCTCTTGTCGTGTTGAAAGACAAACTTAGAGTTGAGACGTTCCTAATGGCTTATGATATCAAACGAATAGTCACGATGTGACTGACTCCCTGTGTGTATGCAGCTACAGACGGATTAGAGTGTGGCTGAGGGCTTGTATGTTTGTTACGGTTGCCCCATTGCTTTTCAGATGAACCTCTGAGTCTTTGAAGACAGCACGACTCAGGATTCAATCATCTCTAATCTTCCTCTCTCCCTGACGGCAGACCCCAGAGATCCGCTCTCAACCCCACATGGCCTCTGAGTTCTCAGGGTAGCCTGTCCCTTCTCTCAACTTTCTCCATCTCTTCCTCTACCCTCAACCCATCTTTCTGCTTCTCTATTCTGCATTTCTCTATTTTTGTTTTTTGCTCGAATCTTCATCTTTGACATTTCTCTCTCTGCTCTGTTGAATGGCTGGTTTTGTTTATCAGCATGGCATTGCTGGTGTATTCACTGTGTTGTAAATAAATTTAGAACAGCTTACTAAAGCAAACTTTAAACTGATAAACACCTTTGAACCACCATTGATCCATGCTGGTTGTGTAACAGAAAGCTGTTACCTGTCCCTCCTCTCAACTTTCTCCATCTCTTCCTCTACCCTCAACCCATCTTTCTGCTTCTCTCTTCTGCATTTCTCTATTTTTGTTTTTTACTCCTTATCCTTGACATGGATCCTCTGGTCCATTTCTTCTGTTTAGTCTGCTGAGGTTGAACACGAGTAAGATCAACTCCTGTTGTAGAAATTGAAGTTGTAATTCTAAATGACAGAGACACTATCTTTGTTTTTTGATGTTTAATTCTATAAAACTGTGTTTGCTGCGCAGACCTGTGCATTCGACTTGTCATAAACACTACATGCACAAACAGGCAGCGATGTGGAAGCAGGTGTTGATCATCTTCTGCGGTGACGTGTTTAGCTCCACTATTAAATCACAGAGTAGTTCATTCCACAACCAATCGTTTTGTCAGACTGGCTTTAATTTAAGCTGTTTTTAGACTATTGAGAATGTTTTTTTTTTTATAGTACAATGACCTCCGATATCTCAGTTCCTGAGCATTAATGCTGTAAGATTAAACATAACCTTTAAAGATGATCTATGTAAGACACAACCAAAAAGCACTTAGTAGTAAGGAGATGCTGTGGGGAAGTTATTTCTTGTGCAAAATGCAGAACCTTTATATTGTTTTTATCTTTCAAACAGTTTGCTGTAAAAACTTGGGGGAATATGAAAATTCTGTGAGCAAATGTTTCTTGGCAAATCTAACATTTAACGCTAAAGTTTAGAGAGTAAATGCAAAATTTAGTTTCACGAATGAAAGCAACAGGATTTCGATCAATTTATTCTTGCCATCTTATATTTTTTCCATCACCATGTCTCTTCATAGTAGTGTAAAGTCTTGTGTACAGGATATGTGCAGTTTAGTCAGTCTGAAGCGGCTAGTGCTGTGTGTGTTGGAGGGAAAAAACAACTTTTTGATGTCTGCATGATTCTTTTGACTTGCCAGCAATCAAAGGATTTATTCACTCTGAAACACATACTCACAAATACACATACACACATCTTCAGCAGGCTTCTGGGGTGCTGTTGAGAGTAACACACACACACACACACACACACACACACACACACAACACACACTTTTTGTTTGCCTATCTTGGCAAGGACTTGCATGTTTTTATACTGAGCTAATGATGTTTTTATCCCCTAATCCTCACACAATCCTTTTTGCATTATACATTAAGTCATTATTTATTATGTTTATTAAACCATTTTACTTGTGTGCGCTGTTGGATGCTCCTAAAATTGTAGCTGATTTACTATTACAGTCCTTAAAGGCACATTTCTGGACTGCTGTATTTTAGGCTAGGTTGTAAACTAAATGACTCCTTTTCCTCATGTAAGGATTTTTTTTTATAAGCATAGTAAATAACTGTAATGGTATCATTGAGTACAGTATCAGTTGTTGAAGTACATCTGAGAAACTGTGTGGACTATAACAACACATCTTCTCCATGCATCACGCACCATTCAGGTTTCGTAATTTCTCTCTTAATTTATTTAATCAGGCAGAAAGTGAGGTAAAAATAGATGAGAATGAGATATAACAGGAAACAAATAAAACAAGATGAAAGCTGACCTGTCACTGCATTGACGAGTGAGTTGTTTGCGTTTTTCTTTGATGTGGTTCCCTGGAAACAAAACTTATGGAAATTAGTCAGGTAAAGAATCTTGTGGGGAACTCGCTACATTTGCATTCTTCTGTCTGTGTGACCTTTTGACCTCTCTCAGGAGTGTAGGATATGAAAGTTGCTCAGAAGAAAGGTAAAGTGAACAAGCAGTACAGACATGACTTAATTTAGAGAAATGATATGAATGTAAAATGAAGGATGCTTATAGAAATATAACATGACCCAATTATGTTAGGCAGTGGGTAATTTTTTTGCTTTTTTAAAGTTTTCTAGATGTATTATGGTTTGAAATGCTGTATATTTTATTTTTAGGTTACATGATTATCAATAATTACACAATAATGAATATCAATGTAATTACACTATATGCTGATCAAATAAAATTACATAGTAAATTAATAAAAAAAACGAGTAGAACTTACTTTACTTGGAAAAAAAATTATAATTCATATTTATACATTATATATTATCTTACTAAACTTATTTTATTTGTTTGCATGCTGTATTTTATATCAGGTTGGAAAAAATATACACACACACACACACATATATATATATATATATATATAAATATATTCATGCTAATATTTTTTTCGCCTTTTCGTCATCTGGTTCTTCTCGTGTGTGCCATATTTAGGCCACTCATTCAGTCTACCTCAGACTTTAGCAGCTTTTATTTATGTCGTCTGACCACCTGCTGACCCTTTGTGCTCTTCGGAGTTCACTGGCTCTCAGATGAGTTACCTGTGAGTGACCCGCTAACATGTGGTGCATCTAATGATAGCTGCCCAGTCTGGATGTCTATATGCAATCGATTAGATTAATGAGCATTTTCAGATCCAAACCGAACAGAATCAATAGATGAATGACTTCTGCTGGCCCCGGCGGGTGCCAGAAAGCTAAAGTAAACAGGCCATTAGCCAGGGTCAAAGGTCAAGAGCTGATAAATGCAGAGGAGCTCAATATGAGCTGATTTCTCCGTCACTACCAATTTAACAGATTTGCATGTTAGCTGAGTAAGTAACCAGGTGAGATTTTGACGACGGCAGGTCACGGCACCCCCTGCTGTTTGGCATCAATTAGCGGCTTTGCTGAGTACAGAAAAGCGCTAAACATGAGATCGTGATAATTATTTGGTAAACGGTGCAGCATAATCAGCACAGGCAAGTACTTAAACGACTTAGCAAGAAATTATGTTAATAACTTCTAAAAGAAATAATGTTCGTAGGTATGTATGGTAAGTTGTGCATCTTATTACTATTTTTTTGTAATGTTGACAAGTATGCAGCATTTGATGAAACTAACATTTAATGGTCTAACTAACAAATGTACAACTGCAAGCTGCTTTGCTCTAGTTATTTTAAAATAGGCTGTGTCATGTATTATAATTTTTCTACATTTTCCAGAGTAAAAGGTGGCTTTGGTTCAAGATCTTTGTGTAGTTTTTGTTTTGTGCATACAGTGGTTGTAGATATTTCTTATTTATTTACTTCGCAAACAGAGGGTAAAGATAATAACAGTGTGAAATATTTAAACTTTTTGAACTTGGTTAAGAGTCTTGACCACCATTACAGTAGGGTATTGTTCAGATCAATACTGATTTACCATAATTAACTTGAACAATCTCTCCACTACTCTCTGATTTACTGATTACACCAGTATTTAAGTAATTACCACAAAACAGTGTGAAAGTAATTAATCTAATGTGACTGTGGCACTAGTGTGGCTGGTGGTTCTGTATAATTTTATCATCACTTGATTAATTAGTGTAGGTGGTATATGAAAAAGAGTTTTATGCTGGAAAATGCTCTAAAGTAGCCTAGCTATTAGTGAATTTGGTTTTAGTCCTTAAAAAATAAAAATGTTAAGTTATTCTGTAACATCCACACCAGGCTCTACACCAGGCTCCACCCTCACAGGCACACACCTGGATTCCTCACCTGACATCGATCATCAGCACTATCAAGCACTCCTTAAAACCACACACCACTGTTCACTCACTGTCCGAGCTCGTTCTACGAAAGTGGACTCTTACCATTGTCTTTGTCTCCATACTTACCTAGCTCCTTACCTGTTTCCATACAGAAGGCTCCGTAATTCTCCGAGTTGTCTCCGGCTCCAGTGATTCCTCTCCTCCGTCTCCTCGAATGCAAGTGGTGTGTGGCTGTGATCGTTTGTCTGTTCCTCCTCGAAGTGTGCTCCTGCAAAAGACCCAACAAAGAATCTTTAGTTCATTTATTTACCCAGTATTGGAAGAATTTAAGTTTGCTCACCTTGGTTTGTTTACATCCTGTTGAATAAATACGTTATTGACTTTTATACCTCCTGAGTCTGTCCGCTTCGTTACAGAAGCTTGCACTGCAACAACAGCTTCAACAGGATGTGTTCGGTTGATCCATTTCAGGAGCTTGTGGATGCCATTCGGAGATCGATGCAATCCACTCCACGATGCTTTTCCAATGAGGCGCTGACTCCGCCCACACAGCCATGACACAACGCAGACCAAGTCAATAGCGTAAGATGTTATGCTAAATAGAGTGTGGTGCTTTGGCTGCTGTGTCCATTTCTAATCTTTTTTCCGCTTTTATTTATACTGATGTTTTTGTATTTATTCACGTTTTCAGCTATTTGTCCTGTATGGATTATACAGAGCTATTCTTTTAATAAAATATGGTGTGTTTATTTATTTATTTTTTTCTCACCGTCGTTGTGAACTGTATTGTGTTTAATCGGGTCTGTGCACTGCAAACGCTTTAATAATTTCACATGAACACTCATGCTACAAGTGTAACAAAAGTAAAACAAAATTATGTATTATAGCAGTGTTAGAGAGGCCCCCAAAGTGAGACGGGGCCCTAGGCGACCGCCGACTGATCCCCTGTCCGCCAGAACCTCTGAGCCCTCCAGTTACCCATCCTGAGCCCATGGAAATCAATCGGCGACGTCTTACTCCGCAACACAGAATCACCAAAGGGCTGTGTTTATACTGTGGACAATCAAATCACTTGTTAAAGGATTGTCCCATTCGTCCTCCAAGACCGGTGGTGAGTACAATTCTCCCAATGAGTGAAAACATGCCACCATTTTCTACCCATGTCACTCTTACTGCTAATGAGGTGTCTATTTCTGTGGCTGCTTTAATTGATTCAGGCTCCGCTGGCAACTTTATCGCTGGGGACCTGGCACGGCGTCTGAAGTTAAAGACCTCTCCTACTGAGTTGATTTACCAAGTTCAATCCATAATGGGCAAACCTCTATCTGAACGTCATGTGAGACGCCATGCAGGACCAGTCAGAGTACAAGTGGGGCTCTGTCATATCGAGGAGATGTCTTTTCTGGTACTGGAGGGCTCCAAGATGGATCTTGTGCTAGGGCATCCGTGGCTGGCTAGGCATGAACCCATTCTCTTCTGGGGCACCGGAGAAATTCTCAAATGGGGTTCACAATGCTGGCCCGAGTGCTTCCCTCACCTACCACTCCAATCTACATGTCAGCTTCAAGTATGTACTACTTCTATTGAAAGTACCACTGATAAACTGTCCATTGAAATTCCTACAGAGTTCATGGACTTCCAGGACGTCTTTTGCCCCAGGAGAGCAGCCGATCTGCTGCCACATCGGTCATGGGACTGTGCCATTGATCTGCTCCCGGATGCCCAAGTGCCCAAAGGAAGGATCTATCCATTATCAATCCCAGAGACCAAAGCGATGGAGGATTACATCAAGGAGGCGCTGGCACACGGCTATATTCGACACTCAACTTCCCCTGCTGCATCGAGCTTCTTCTTCGTCGCCAAGAAGGATGCTTTAAATAAGGTAACCATTCCCTTCAAATACCCTCTGCCTATAGTTCCTGCAGCGTTGGAAAAGTTACGGGGTGCTAAGGTGTTCACCAAACTCAACCTGAAAAGCACCTACAACCTCGTCAAGATAAGGCAAGGGGACGAGTGGAAAACAGCTTTCATAACTCCCACTGGGCACTACGAATATCTCGTCATGCCGTATGGGCTTGCTAACGCTCCTAGCATATTCCAGAGCTTCATGCACAAGATATTTCGTGAGTATCTTGACAAATTTTAGTAATCTACATTGACGACATCTTAATCTATTCCCCTAATCTCCAAGAACATCAACTGCATGTCAAGAATGTCCTCTCCAAACTCAGAGAATTCCATTTGTTTTTAAAAGGCAGAGAAATACACATTCCATCAGTCACACACCCAATTCCTAGGGTATAACATAGACGCTTCAGGAATTAGTATGGACAATTCCAAAATTGAAGCCATTGTGAATTGGCCAGCTCTTAATACAGTTAAAGAACTCCAATGATTTTTAGGGTTTTCCAATTTTTATCGTAGTTCATCGAGTATTTCAGTATTCTAGCTAGCCCCCTAACCTCTCTCCTGAAAGGAAAGCCCAAAACCCTAACATGGACACCTGAAGCTACCCTGGCCTTCAAGAGACTGAAAGAAGCATTCACCTCTGCACCAATTCTTGTTCTTCCTGACCCTCAAAGGCCGTTTGTCGTTGAAGTGGATACCTCTACGACAGGAGTTGGAGCCATTCTATCCCAGCAGCAGGGGAATCCACCACAACTCAAGCCGTGTGCCTACTTCTCCAGGAAGTTCAACCTGGCAGAGAAGAACTACAACATCGCCAACAGTGAGCTCCTTGCAATCAAGTTGGCTCTGGAGGAATGGAGACATTGGGGTCAATTCATCCATTCCAGGTACTCACCGACCATAAAAACTTGCAATATCTTTGTGATGCTAAGAGACTTAACCCTCGCCAAGCCAGATGGGCTCTTTTCTTTACCCGTTTCCAGTTTTCTATCTCCTATACACCTGGCTCCAAGAATGTGCGAGCTGATGCTCTCTCCCGGATTCATACACCTGATCAAGAACTGGAACCCACAGAATCCATCCTCCCCATAGCACATGCTCGTTTGTCCCATTCAATGGGTGACCCCTCCAGCCGCAGCGGATCCTGCTCAGTCTGCTTTATAGTTTGCCCGATGATAATCCCAACTCGGCTCACGCTGCCCCATTTGATGAGCTCCATTCTCGCTCAAAATGGCCGCCAAGATGGTGAAGGTCCTCGTGGTTCCTAGCCTGCAAATAATGGGTCCTAACCCCGTTACATGGAACGAGGAACTGTGTCCAGTGATGTCGGTCTGCAATTTGGATTTCGTGTGGCCGGATCCGCCAGACTCCGTCTGTGATCCGGATTCAGTATGGCCGGATCTGACAGGCCCTGTCTGTGATCCGAATTCAGCATTGCCGGGTCCACCAGACCCAGTCTGTGATCCGGATCCAGCATGGCCGGATCCACCAAAACCAAGGCTGTGATCTGGATCCATGGTGGCCCGAGCCGCTGGTGCCCGTGTGTGGCTCTGAGACTCCATTGGGTCCGCCAGTGGCTGCACAACCTCTGGAGATGCCGGTTCTGGTCGTAGAATCTCCAGAGATTCCATTGGTGGTCTCCTCCGTATGCTCCGCCCAGGTAGGCTTCTCCGCCATCTGCACCGCCTTGGAGGCTGTCTCCATCGTCTGCTCCCCCCTGGAGGACATCTCCTCTGGCTGCGCCACTCAAGTGGGCTTCACCACTGTCCGATCCGCCCTGGAGGGCGTTCCCGCCGGCTGCGCCTCCCAAGTGGGCTTCTCCGCTGTCTGCCCCGCCCTGGTGGGCGTTCCTTCCGGTTCCGAAGCCTGGGTGTCAGGAAGCCGCCCCTTTGAGGGGGGGTTATGTCATGATCAGCTGGTTGTGCCAGTCCGCTGATGGCACGCCAGCGCCCAGCAAAACTCTGTGTGTGGTTTTCGTGTCTGTTTTCATTCATGAACTGCTATCAATGAACTATGTCTCCGCCTCTTCGTTCGTTGCCATAGACTTTCATTACAAGCCGCCACCCATTGACCTAGTGCCCAGAGTATAAAGTCCTCGTATGTCTGTGTGTTCTTCACGGTTCGTTATACTGTCATCTTGTCTTGTGTTTACCATTTGTGTCTTTGTATTTTTGGATGTACTGTTTACGACCTTGCCTGTTTCCCGGACTATTGCTCTTGTTTTGCCCTTAGGAGACTGTTCGTTACCCGCACGATCTTGGCACGGACTTCGACTATTCTTTGCTATGTTTCCTCCATTCATGTTTGCCGGTGATGACCCTGTAACGTTAAGCCTGTCTGTTTTTACTCATGTTTCACATTAAATCAGTTTGCACTTTAATTCGAATGACTCCTCGTCTATCAGCGTTACACTGGGCAACGATGGTCACATACAAAATAAATGTCTTTGTGTACAAAATATCTGTGTGTGAACTGTGCATTTTTATTATGTATATATGAATACAAACACATGCATGTATAGACAAATGACAAATGTTATGCTTACATATTAAATGTGTATATATATAATATAAATGTCGTAATATAAATATTAGTGCTGTCAAACAATTAATCAAAATTAATCAAATACAAAAATAAACTTAATTTACTAATTTTCATTTGCATAATATATATGTGTGTGTACTGCACATATTTATTATGTATATGAACACACACACACACACACACACACACACACAAACACCAATTTTCATGTATTTACATGTCTATAATAATGTTCATGCAATTTTTATTCTAAACAAATATATAATAGTTTTATAATAGTTTCAAAATATTTTTTTTTTTCTGAAATATACACATGCATGTATGTTTATATATATGTATATATATACTTTAATGACTATACACAGAACACATATATTCTGTAGACTTACACTATTATTTTGGATGCGATTACTTGCGATTAATCACAATAATTAAAATATATACATGAAATATATGAAAATATTTTCTAAATATATAAACTGTGTCTTTAAACATACATTAAAAAAATACAGTACACAAGCATATATTATGCACAAAAAATATTTTATTTTGGATGCAATTAGTCGCCCAGCACTTTATATATTATATTATATGAAACGTACGGGAAAGAGGCATGTGATCAGAGATTAACCTTGTAATCACTTTTATTCTATTCAGTATTCTATTTCAGATGATTTACAGGCCTGAAAGTGTCACGTCATCTGATGATCTCAGGTGCCATTCTGGAAATCACACTCCATACGCAGTCCCACCACATGCTCAGTCACACTCGACATGGCCTCGGGTTCACGCCAACAATTTTGGTCGCATTAACCCGCTGCCATGAAGAAACACTAACCGGGTTATGAAACAAGCATGCACATTTCTTAATTAAAATATCAGCTCAGTGTGCGGGATGGCAGTTCATTGAACCCAATGAAGCGTTTTAGCTATTTGTTTCCTTGAACAGCCATCTTGGCAGATGTAATCACGACATTCAGATGTTGTACAAGATAGCTTATGATTATTACCTGCCATTGTGGACGCTTCCTCTTGCTGCGCAGTGATGCTAATGTGATGGGAGTCCAGGGACACATTGTAATGGGATCCATCTTTCCTATGACATGGATTCATTAAACAAGCACAGGAAGGAGATAGAAAGAGTCTCTATTTGTGGAATGTTACAGATATTTTCTGCTCTCCTGACAACACTCTGACAGGATATGTCAGATCTTAATGTAAGGATGCACGGTATGAATAAAGGTCAAGTGCATTAACAGAAATACGGTGAAAAGGGGTGGTGACCGCTGTTGCAAGTATCTATTTAAGTAACTGAAACGTATTTGTACCAACTCATCTCAGTAGGGACTATGAGGAGAGAAGTAGGACAATTACAGTGAAATGTACTGGATTATCAGATCAGGTTAAAATAAAGGTGTGCTGGCAGGACGTTTTGAGTTCTGAAAGTGAAACTGTACTAAAAAGTTAGTGCTGTTTTTTTTATAATCTGTAATTAAATTGTATAAATTAATAGAATATAAGTAGTGCTGTCAAATGATTTGTCACATCACCACAGCACCTGTGCCTAAGTGGGTAAAATTCTTGGGAGCATGCTCCAGACAGTGCAGGGACGATTTACATATAGACAGTTACATACCTACAGGTTTATACAGAGTGACAATATTCAGTATATACATACATGCATAGTACACTCATTGTACGATTTGCACATATTTGCAGTTAGCAATACAGTATTATTAGCACTTACAAGTTGTTTTGTCAATAAATGTGCAAAAGAGAAATTGGGGAGGGTAGCAAACAGTGCAAATATTTTGTGCAGTTTATAACATATTTATACGTATTATGAATGTGCAGAGGACGTGTGATGCTACAGGTGTTTTGTATGGCCCATTTACCTGTGTTTAGCACCATCAGACGTGTTATGTAAACCAAAACTTTGATCACATATTACAATACGTTACATACAAAATGCATTGAACTGCTGAATATTTCCTTTTAAAGTAGTTCTTCATTGATAAAGGGCTGGTTTCCCGGACAGGAATTATATTAAGCCAGGGCTAGACCTTTGCTAATTTAGGACATTTAAGAATTTTTAGAAACATGTCTTACAAAAATGCATTATCTGTGAGCATTTTAAGACCAAACAATGGCAATGATGTATTTTAAGATAGGTCAGTGCAAGCCTTTTCCAGTTTAGACAGCTCTTAAGATTTATTTTAATCTAGGACTAGTCTTAAACCATGTTCGGGAAACTGCCCCATAGTGTTCAAATTTTTTTTATGTATAACCTAATACAAAACCGCTGATTTCTTTGAATGGACACACCAAGGAACCAAGACATTGTTTGGTTTTGTTTGGTTCTGCATTATATAACTTTTTAAATAAGACTTACGGAAAAATATTTTCGGAACTGAGACACTGAAAAAGTGGGCTGGCATTGTTGCGCTAAATAGTGACATTTGCCTTAGCAACTAATTAGATATTCAAAGTTATGAACTTTGTCGTAAATTTAACCATATCAGTAGAACCGCATTGGCAGCTTAAGAAGAGCTGGAGGTGTACAGCCTCCCCAGAGACTCCGGTGCCCTTCGTGGTATCAGTCTCAGACAGATGTCACAAGAGCCGACACCCACAGGGGTCCGAGAGGGAGATTTGGAAAGGCAGTCTAGATGAGCTTTCCAACTGAGTAACGGCCAGCAGCCTGCTAGCTTGTTGCCCAATGGCCCATCCTGTGCTGAAGCCCTCTCGCGGCTCTCTTGGGTTTGCAGCAGAGCCAGCGCCTAGACCTGCCGGGGGTTTTTGAGTCCCGTGTGACTGATTCTTTATCAGTGTGAGATAGGCTATTACTGTGCTAGGTGCTAACGTACCCGCTGATTAGCGAGATAGCTTTGGATGCGAGGAGGCATGCTAGCCCTGCAGCAGAACTGAGCTGTTTTGCAATTTAACAGACATTTTTACAGAGAAGATGATGTATGAATGGAAGAAATCATAATCTTTTTTTGTTTTAAAAATCCTTATTTTTTCCTTTTTATTTGCAGTCTTGAATAAGATTTTGAGTTTATAATGTGGTCTTATACTGATAATGTCTTTGTTTGTATTTGTGTGTATGCTCCAACTGCTGCAGTTGAAAGAAGGTTTTCTTTAGAATTACTCTGTTCCATTTTGCAAAATTGTTGTTTGGGTGGGGATTTTAATTTGTACTGAGTGCATGCTTGACAGGTATCACATTGAACCTTATTTGCCTTCTCAAAAATGACTTATCCATATTATTAAAAAGCATGAACTTATTGATATTAAGAGACAGTTAAATGGAAATAAGAGACAATACACATGGGTTTATACAAGGGATAATGCTACAGTATATCTTTAGCTAGATTAGATAGGTTCTATGGTTTACTGGAATATGGTTATTCCAGTATGTTTATCTGATCATGCAATGGCGCAGTTTAGTTTTTGTTGAAGTGTGTTAAACCAAAAAGTGCTTACTGGCATTTTAATGTGTCTTTGCTGAGTGAGTTTGCCTGCGTTCCAAACCCTACAACAGTGATTCGACTTTGGCATGGTTTAAACTAGACAATTCTGTTAACAGTATACTCTCAATGTAACTAAAGAGTTAAACGGTCCTTAGAGAGCCTGGAAACTGAGATAATTAAAAATCAGCAGTTAACGGATCATTCTTTTTTAGAGTTTTTAAGAAAGCTCTGTTAGCTGATACTACTTGGTTATAAAACACAAGGGGCACTGGTCCGGTCAAGATTTCAAAATATAGCCCAGATTGATGTACCGTCCAAATACTTTTTTTAGTCTTGAAAAAAAGAATGGGCAGAGGCGTTTAATTCAGGCTTTACGCTCTGATGATGGCCAGGTGTTGCTGGATACTGCTAGCGTTCGAAAAAGAGTGGTTTGTTTTCATCAGAACCTTTATAGAAGTGAGTTCGAGCCAGAGAGTGGTGAAGAAAGTCACTTCTTTGTACTGATTATAAATTGCTCTCCAAGGTTCTAGCAAACCGGTTGTCTGGAGTGTTGGATCAGGTAATACACCCTGATCAGTCCAATTGTGTTCCGCATAGATTTATCTTTGATAAGATTTTCTTATTTAGGGATGTTTTAGAAGTTTCTAAATTATTACATTTAGATTTGGACTGATTTCTTTGGATCAGGAAAAGGCTTTTGATAGAGTGGAGCATCTCTATATGGAAAACATTAGAAGCCTTTGGTTGTTGTCAAGAATTTATAGGAATGGTCAAGGTACTCTATAGTGAAGTTGAGATGATACTGAAGTGAATGGTGGTTTATGTGTTCCATTCCAGGTTGAAAGGGGCATTAAACAGGGGTGCTCCTTATCTGGGATGTTATATTCCTTGGCGATTGAACCACTGTTCAAATCAGCAAATCAGGCTAAAGATGTGTGGTACAGTATATGCCTGCCTAACTGAAAAAAAACAAACATTTGTTTGTCTTATGCAGCTGATGTTATGGTTTTTGTTAGTGGGGTTAGTGGCTTTTTTTCGAACTCAGAAGGCCGGAAATTTTTATTCTCTGTATTGGCATTTAGAAGAACCTTTGATACTTGGAGCCCGTTTAGATTTAACTGACAACAGCAACTTTTCTGGATGTGGTTATGAACTTTTAAGTTCAAAGACTGTTACATTAGGACAGTTGCTGAATTTGGCTGGCCTTAATCTAGAGAATGCAGAAATGGTATCTCAGCATTTGGGTAATATGTTTATTCATCTTGTTTTTTGTTATTTTTGAAGGCAAAAATTGAAGGCAGCCCTTACAGCTGAGGAGGGGAAGATGTTAAAAATTATTATTCTGGAGTGAGTTCTCCTAATGAGCAGGATTTGATCCCTTCTGTAATGAATGCACCTATTCTTGATGGGCATACAGGCTTTTTTAAGATTTGGTACTCCTTGTGGTTGGACCTATTGTCAACAAAAGGGAATTTGTTGTACAGAGCATGTGTTATGGGTGTTAATAATAAAAGTGTTGAAGGAAAAGTTGATACACCATAGCGCCTTTTTTGGGCTTGGGTGAAAATGTAAAACCTCATTGGAGATTTCTGTATAAACCTCCCCAGCTTCCCAGTCACTGCAGTGGCTCCCCCGTTTTCCCCAGCCACCACAGTGGCTCCCCTGTCTATCCCACTCACCGCAGTTACTACCATTGTTTATCCCAGCCACCGCAGTGGCTCCCTTACCCAATCTCACCACCGCAGTGGCTATTATCCTGTAGCTATTAGCCATTGCACACACCGCATGGACGGCTCCAGCTGGAGATGGTCACCCAACGCTGTGGACAGAACAAACCAGGAGCATTGCACCCACCATTTGGACCACTCTTGCAAGGGACGTTCACTAAAGCTGGAGCTATTGCACCCACCGCATTCTCACTTGCTGCCGCGTTCAATGTAAAGACCAGGTCAATGGTCAATGGACCACCCCTGCAAGGGACGCTCACTCATACCTCTGTTTTGACAGCAGACCTCGAAAGTTGGAGTTATTGCACCCACCACGTGGATGGCTCCAACCAGAGAAGGTCGCTTTTCCCCCCTCCTTCCTTAACAGTAGGTAAGCTCAAACCAGAGCCTTGCACCCCGCTCCAGTAAGAGTCCCTTCCACCCCTTCTTTATCACCTTTTGGGGGGCACACTACGCTTGGCCGCTGTGCTCAAACTCTCGCCTCTTTGGGGGGCACTCTGGGATTGGGCCAGATGCCAAACTCTACCCAGCCCACGACTAAAAGGGGTTAAAATCCCTAAGGCTCAGAGTCCGCTGAGCTTTCAGTCCTCTCCCCGGACAATATGCCAAACATGCTTATTATATTTGATTATTAATGAGGTTGTGGGAACTCATTTAATATAAAGTCGTGATATGTATTCAGAATCCCTTGATAAATAACATTTATTTAAAAATATAATTATTTTGCATTTTTATACTTGCAGTCATGAAATCAAACCTTTTTATGTATGAACATTGATTTGTCTGGTCATCTGAGATCACCAGAGATGGATCTTAATAGCAGGTATACCAGGCCTTATTGTCAGGCAAAAAAACTTCCCTTGAGGAACTATATGTCACATAACTTGCTGTTAAACATCTGCTGTTTCTGCCGGTCAAGGTGCAGCTCTTTTCCTTATAATTTCTTCTTATTGCAACTGTATCGACAGGCTCGTTGGGAGAATGAGGTGTCATTATGATCTCATTCAGGTTTACCCCATCCTCATCCCCTTGTCTGCTTCGCTCAATACTTTTTTTTATCCGGCATTAAGACTTCTTTGTGGTTTTGGGTGTGTTTAATCCATCTTAGTGAAATGTTGGATAATGGTCTGAAACCCATTATTTATTGATAAGAAACTTCACAGTTTCATAGTAGAGGCTCACAGTCGTCCTAACGATCCATCTCTCACACTACCATCCATTATTTAACCCAAATCAATAAATTATTGACTACATGTCACCAAGAATTGAAATCCCTCATGAAATTGTAATATGTATTAAAAAGTATTTCACAAGAAGATAATGATTGTGCAATGTCTTTGTGCTTGTAGGGCCTTGATAAGCACATTCTTATAATCTACAGTGTTGATACGTAAACGCACATTTGGTCCAATGTTTCAGCTTTTTAATACTACATAAATAGTTGGCAAGTAAACTGTGCCAATAGATGCAAGTATATTTGACAGATCCGATATTATTTGTTGCCAAACATTGTGATGTTTAAATAAATGTTTAGACAGTCTTAGTGCAGTATAAACCTGCTACTGTACTGTAATGGTATATATAATAATGTGTGCTTAGTTATTAGCACACATTATTATATATACCATAAGTTATTACATATTACTATAACTATGTAAGTTATTACATAGTTATAGTAATTGAACTCATGGGTATAAAACCTATGGCCTTTGAGTGATTTATTAGTATCATTGAGATATTATGAGATTTTTCAACACAGTCTCACGACCAATTCATACGTTTTCTTACTAGGTGCCAAATTCGTACTAATTCGCATGACCTCACTCGTACGATTTGTCTAAAACCCTGTGATGGGTAGGTTTAGGTACGGTCACAAATGGAGGACGAGGAGGCGAGCAAATTCAAATGCAAGCTTTTTAATGAGCAAGACAGAGTGTAACAGGCAGAGTAATTAACGGCAGACTGGGACATCAGAGGCTGAGACAGAAGAATGGTCGGGAAATGTAGCGTAGATCAGATCAGTAACAAACAGTATCCAGAGGGCAAAACAGAGACGAATAGTCAAAGGCAGGCGAGGTCGGCAACAGTAAATCCAGAATATAACAATGAAACACGAATTGAAAACACGACAGTGAGACAGTACAATGAACCGTAAACACATACAAACACTTCCGGGGTTTTATGCACATGAAACTAGGTCAATGGGTGGAGCCAACACTGAAACCCCATGACAACTGACAAGCGGGGCGGAGACATGAGTTCACTGATATGAGTCCATAGGTGAAAAACAGACACAAACACACACA
>JAUMHQ010000031.1:2337132-2347291 GCA_032361165.1 Enteromius paludinosus | reverse complement strand
TGTCCATGTACTGAACTGTTATTATTCAACCATGCCAAGGTCAATTCAGTTTTCCATTCTATGGCACCTTTAACATAATAAGTGTTTTAGATGCATTTTGGCTGAGCGGAATTGACAGTTTTGTCTTCTTTTAAGCCTGAAAGATGATGACAGTGGAGATCACGACCAGGACAACAGCTCACCGAAAGACGGGGAGAAGGAAAATGACGAAGAGGAGAAGGACTCAAACACTACCAAGAGAAAGGTATTTATAGTCAGACAGAAAGAAATCATGTGTAAATTATAAATTGTTTCATGTAACCATGAGCTGCTCTATATCTTCAGGCGGTGGTCCCAGGGGCCGGTGAGCACCCTCTTCAGTACAACTACACGTTCTGGTATTCTCGTCGCACACCAGGACGGCCAGCCAGCACGCAGAGCTACGAACAGAACATTAAACAGATCGGCAGCTTTGCTTCGGTAAACTACTGCTCACACCGACATATTTCTTCAGACTCTCGTAATGAAGATTCAAACACAGGCACAGTGAGGGGGTGAAGTTAGACTGCATTACAGTAGGCCACATGATTGACAGCTGCCCTGTGTTTGTAGGTGGAGCAGTTCTGGCGTTTTTATAGTCACATGATCCGACCGGGTGATCTGACTGGTCACAGTGATTTCCACCTGTTTAAGGAAGGAATCAAACCCATGTGGGAGGTGAGGGTCATTGGATCACATGCATGTATCCTTCTGAGTGACAGATAATAGAATTTGGATTGTGATGCATTATAGGATGATGCTAATAAGAGTGGAGGTAAATGGATCATCCGGCTTCGGAAAGGCCTGGCGTCACGCTGCTGGGAGAATCTGATCTTGGCCATGCTGGGTGAGCAGTTCATGGTGGGCGAGGAGATCTGCGGGGCCGTTGTGTCTGTTCGCTTCCAGGTATTGTAGTTTAGTTTGTTTCTTTTATAACGTGCAAATAAAAATTATATAGAATATAGTGTCAGTTGCAATATGGCAACTGTTGATTAAGGAAATGCTAGTGTGCACAAGTGGAGCTATTATAATGTAAACAATAGTTTTCCTCTATTGCAATAAAAATTGTGCTTTTGTTTGAAGGAGGACATCATTTCTATCTGGAATAAGACGGCCAGTGACCAGGCCACCACTGCTCGCATTAGAGACACATTACGCAGAGTCCTCAACCTGCCTCCTAATACCATTATGGAGTATAAAACACACACTGACAGCATCAAGTGAGTTATACAATATAGGCAGATAATTTGACTGCATTTAAATATTCGAATTATTTAACTAACTTATAATGATATTGTGTATCAGTTTACTTAAGAATAGAATTGCGCATTAGTGTATAGTGTTTTCCCCCTCGTTCTTTTTGCTGATATATTTGACAGTATTGATATACACATGTTGTGTGTGTGATCTTCCAGAGCTTGGGAGGATTTCCATGGTCTGGTGAACGCAAGTGGAGGCCGCTAGTTTTTCATCTGAAGAGTGTTGTGTGACGGGTACAAACTCAAGACTGACACATAATCACTCGCACTGAAGCTGCACTGTTCTCATTCTGAGATGTATATTTAGATTCATTTCCAGCATGTTCATCACTGGGTAAAAGCACTACCTTTTTTTTCCTCCATCTACTGTAGGTATTTTTCCGACAGAAGAGGACGTTTCCAAGGAATTGATCCGTTGTTAAAAGAAACACGGATGGGGACGTCATGAAAAGAGTCAGCATGAAACATTTTTACTCTTCGAAGACTTACGGCTTCTGTTTTTATAATCACACAGACGCCACATCACCTGAAAACTCTCACAGAGGAAGAAGAAACCAAATCATCAACATGTGAACGAATGTTTTCCAGTCAGTCATTAGCTGGAGCTCTCAGAGGGACACAGCGGGACCGCATAGTTTATCCACTGTGACATGAGCTAATGGCTGGGAACTGCCACCGTTTTCCAAGAAGAAAAACAACAACGTGCCCTTGTGTAGTACAGTCACATTTAACTGAATCATCATCTGAATAACACAGTGAAGAGGAAGACTAGATTCATTTAGGTCATGTTATTTACCAATGAGGTTGCAGGTTGATGGGGATATTTTACTATAGTGCAGTATTTTAGCTACAGTGTTGAGTTGTTTTAAAATAGAACTGTTGTACAAAACAAATTATATTTCTAAACGTATTCGGAGAGCTCTATAATGGCATACTTTTTATTTTTTTCTGAGTTGAGAGAGTGTAAACCCAAAGGACAGTGCCCTGTCAGGGATGGGTACCACGCTGCCTGATTTCACTGTGCCTGGCCTTCGCCTCCGGCAAATCACTGATTCTCCAAATTGCTCTACATCCTGGCACTCTGCTGGAGGAGACCACACTGGAGACGCGACTCGTAGGACTCCAAGCCCTGTTTTTTTTAAATCACTCAAATAACTAGCAAACACTGATCTGTTAATGGAGCTGTGTATCAACACCTACTTTATACTGCCTGAAATTCAGTGCTGGTGCTGGACAGCTGTATTCGAGGTACTTAAAAAAGTGAAAAAAAGGAAGGTTTTTAATTATGATTGATCATAGCAATAAATGTTGATTATGCATCTGCTGCTAATTTTTAGCTGTGGCGTGAATCTGTTTTGTTGGTAGTATTTAAGTCTTGTAAAATGTAAAGAATGATAAATACATGCACGGCCCCGTTAATGCTAGCTGAACTTCACATGAAGGGATGAACCTGGCTTCGAAAGATTTACAGTTGCGTCGCTAACTGGAAACAGAAACGGGGCCTTTATACCCCAAATTAAAATATCAAGTGCTTAATAGACCACAGATTCTACTTCATATGATTATTTTAATAAAGTGATACCGCACTTAATTGTATGTGAACTAACTTTTTAGTTAGTTTTTATTCATATTTGAACCTGTTTCTTGCTATGTAACTACCTGTAGAAGCTGGCATGGAGTTAAATTAGTAACAAACAACCTACATTTTCTCAATCTTTATTACATGCAGAAATACATCCAAAAGGGTGTATGTAACATTTAATATTTGCAAAGACTGTCAAAAACATCACACATAGACTGATAGTTGAGAAAAATAATTTTTTAGCAAGTTTGCATATGTTTTAGTTGAGTATTATATTTCATACGTAATGCTTTAATTGCCCATATACAGTACAGGGAATATTAATACTACACAAGAAAATGCAGATGCCCATCCCGAGAAAATACTATGCGCTTTATTGCCATAGTTTCTGATATTTTTATGGCCAAAAAGTAAAAAAGATACATTAGTGATAGTTTGAAACGTAAATAAAAAAAAAACTGCATAACAATATTCCATAAAAAGCATACATATCAAATAACAACAACTTATTAGTAAAATTATGTTTAAATGCTTAGTTTTATGATCAAAGCTCTAATTTTTATTTTTATTTTTTTTTACTTAAAATCAGTGCACCCTAACCTGAAGGTTGAATTTTTTTTGGAATTATACTAAAATTCCTTTTGCTTTCTATAATTGAATGAACTAGAAGGGACGTAGTAGACTGCGTAAAAGAAGTTTGTTTGTTTTTTAGAAATTTCTCTATCAAATAAGTTTACTGTGCAAATTTCCAGGGGTGTAGGATCTCTGTATAGAGATTTCTAATGTATGAAAGAAGTTCAGATGCAATTAGCTCAGAAAAGCATCAGCTATCTACATTTCCTGCAATTGTCATAGAAACATTAGTCATATGAGTCACCAAAATTCTATATTGTTCGGTTCACACTTGGCTTTGGAGCTGATGATAGTAGATGAAGCAGATGTTTTTCAAGTCCTTAAAGTTATATAGCGTTTCCACTTAGCTCATCTCAAAAAACATGTGGTTCTGCAAAAGAGATAAATGATAAATTAATTAAATATGATTAAAATAGCAGCATGTGTGTTTGGCTGACAACTTACCAGCAGGAAGGCAGCAGCTAGTAACAGCACTTTGGTATTCAAATTCATTCCTTGTGGCACTGAGAGAAAGATTTGTTTTTAATAGCCACTCATTCAGCTGTACAAATTTAAAATTGTCACACTACACAGTATATGAAGACCTACAATTATTATATATATATATAATGTCATTGTAGACCACTTGATATTAATGTGTATATTAATCTTACCATCCAGTCCAAAATATTCATGGTCCATGTTACAATCCTCATTATATCCAGGCCACCTTTTCCAAATGCGCCCAATACCCTCCCCGATACTGGAAACCAGCTGATGACCCCAAAAAAGAGAATAATTAGAACAGAGCATAATAAGAACTGCATGGAAAAGGTGTGTGTCACAAATGTCCTGCAGGAGGGTTTCTGACCTGCAGCTCCTGCTCAGAGAGGCAGCGAGTGTTGCAGCAGGAGCCCTGGATCCTCACGGCCGAGATGCCCTCAGAGTCACAAACCTCGAAATACGGTGTGAACATGCTCCACCTGATAAACACGTCAGGGCTTATGCACAGTCTTTTGAAGATTGCATAAGAAGAGTTTTCTCTGAGCCTAGAGAATGTTCGTTCGTGTGTGATTGATATTATGTTAGCCTGATATGACCTGATGCTGAAAGGCTCGGTGTGTGACAACAAACAAACATGGCATGGTCTTTGTTCATGGCTATCCTGAGAAGGAGGTCATGTTGATGGTTTCATCTCAGAAAGTTCATCACATCACTCCCTATTCAATCTGAGTGAGATTACAGGAGGGTTTTTTGTCTGTCGCAGTAAGTAGATACACAATGGTGACCTTATCTGACAAACACGATGTGGATGGCCCTGTCTTCGTAATAGATTTACAGTACAGGAGATTACTTCATCCATTAGACAACAGTTATGTCCGGTCAACTAATTTGATCAGACCTGAGTTATTATACTAGCCTGTGCCCGCCCATACTTCCTTTGACGCTACATTCATTTTAGTTAGTCTGGCAAAGCTGACGTTTTAGAGCATTTCTGTTCCCAAAAAAGTGGGAACCAATGAGAAACGAGCTGAGGCGGGTGTTACGCGATGGCGCAGCAGTTCTGCGACCGGAAACCATACCGGCTTTCAAACATGCCGTGTACCGAGCAGCAACAATCGTTCGACTCTGCTGTTGCAGCTGTAATTAAAGTAAAGTAAGTAAAGACATTTTCCTACTGCTTTAATGAAGCTAGCTACAATTGGTTACGGTGGCTGTGGGTTCCATCGCTACGTCATCCGAATGAGTGGTCTGACTGATTCGTCCAGTAGTATACAGAGGCATCTGATGGACGCAGGTTAAGCCCGCCTCCCAGAAGGCGGGTAGTAAGGTAGCTTGGCCAGACTAAGCTCCTATGAGCTTAATAGTTGCGGAAGCCAGGCTATTATTATACAGCAGTTAACTAAAATTATTTGATAACTTTTTTTTGTTTCTTAAAAATAAAATACAGGTTAACCACCAGATAGACCTCCAATGGTTTGAGTCTTACCTCTCAGATAGGTCCTTCAACATATCTTGGAGAAGTGAGGTCTAAGTTGGAACATGTAACTACTGGGGTGCCTCAGGGCTCAGTTCTATTACCACTGCTCTTCTCATGCCTTACTACCCGCCTTCTGGGAGGCGGGCTTAACCTGTGTCCATCAGATGCCTCTGTATACTACTGGACGAATCTACAACCAGTCAGACCACTCATTCCGATGACGTATGCGTAGCGACGGAACCTTAAGTTATTAACCATAACTCCTTCAAAAACAGCCAAAAACCTTGGGGAATGCTTTCAAGAACTTTTAAATGAGATGTTCCCTGCTTGTGGAATGACCTGCCCATCTCTTCCATCTTTATTTGAACCTCTAACTCTAGCACTCTCTATTCTAATTCGATTATTTAAAAAGAAAATAGTGCACGAGACTGACAGCAGACTACCTTTGGTGAACTGTCCCAATAAGCTCTCTCTCTGGTGTATAGGCCCTTATTTCCATCAGGCAGCAGCCAAGCCAGCACATCTCCGCTCTCAGGGGCCTCTCAAACAGAAAGACACACTCTGCGTCCTTATCATAGCCTTGTAGTGAACAGGATCGAGCTGGACCGCAGCACTGCATACACATGCATGAGCTCTCTAACAGAGACAGGAACACAAAAAGAGCTTTTGAGACATAGTTGCATTCAAAGTTTACATGTAGCCGTTTCGGTGTCTTTAAAAACGTATACAATCATCTTAAAGACTGATTCACAATGTGACTGTTTACAGAACGACACTCATCCTGTCTCTTATATTTACCTTCCACTGCCACAAAGAGCTGATCACTGCCTTCTGTGGAAATGCTGTATGTTCTCCGGGCTACACAATGAGGACCTGACACATCACAGAAAAATACAATAAAATATAAACCTTTTAATGAACTTCTTTCTATTTACACAAGATCTCCAAGCTATTCCACTATTCATAAACAAAAATATGCTGGATTAGGAAAATCAAAAACAAGGATGGAATATTTTTGAATTCTCCTTAATAAATATATGTGTGTACTGTGTATTAAGTATATATAAATACACACACATACAGTGTATACATATATTATGTAAACAAAAACCTTTGATTTTGGATGCGATTAATCACAATTAAATTCCTGAGCCCAAACTTTTGAACCGTATTTATTTTTATCATCTTAATTATTAGTAAAGAGGTTTGAAGAGGTAATAAAAAATATCAGAAACCTACAATGTTAAACCAACTTTAAAGGTGTAATTTTGAATATTTTTTTTCCCTCATGAAAAATAGCCTAATCTATATTTATTTTATAGTTTGTTTGTTTTTTATTCACCTTGCAGTTCTGGTCTGGCAGTAATATGAAGTCTTGTGATTGGTCTCAAAACAGACAGTTTTCCCAGTTTTTCCCTGTCCGTCTCTTTCCATCCAGGTCCTCTAGTCCTGCCTGTATCCCGGAGCACAGGAGTGAGGTCCTGCATGTCTTCATTAGGTCTAATCTGCCTGTGGAATGCTCTGAAGAGCATGTCAATGTGTTTCTCCCTTTCCAGACCAAACGGAGGAGGCTGAGTGGTCACAGATGGGGAGGCCTGATTGATAGAAAGAGAGAAACACTGGAGGTAAAACATGCCATATAAAAGTCAAAGTACATTTTCCTCAAGTGTCACTAAGAATTAGTGTGAACTGACATGTTCAAATCATTTTATTTCTATGTATTTTGACCATTTTGATAATTCAACCCAAAAAATTTTTTCCAAACCTGTATCAGTTTGTTCACGTTAATGTTAATAACAAAGGAAGACATTTTGAAGAATGTTGGTAACCAAGCGCATAATATGGAAAAGAATACTATTCATGTCAATGGCTAGTAAACTGTTTGTTTACCAACATTCTTCAAAATATATTTTTTTCGTGATCAACAGAAGAGTTTGAGGGTGAGTACATGATTACAGAATTTGGTCCCACTATATTAGGTGGCCTTGTAATTACATTTAAATGAAACATTTAATACAGTGCACTTATTGCTTACACACATTTGTATATTGTACTTTTATTTTTTTAAATACCTGCATGTAAATACATATATAACCAATTTCTGTAACATTACACTGTTGACCCATCCCTTCCAAACTCACCCATATACCTACCCATACCACCAAACCTGCCCCTAACCTTACTCGTCTCCCACCTCAATAGCAGCAATTATTCCACCTAATATAAAGTGTGACCCAGAATTTCTGGGGCGAACCAATACTAATTCAGCTGCCAAATAGACATAACAACAGTGCAAGAACATCTCCTACCATTAGACGTCCGCTGGGCAGGTGCAGTGGTGAGAGAGAAACAGCTTCCAGACCAGCTTCAAATACTGTGTTAGTAGTTGTAATGCTACTCCTACACCAAACACCCCCCTCCTGCCCTGCTCTCTCCTTCCCGGATCTGGTCTTTGTCAGACAGAAAAGTAGCAGTCAGCCATGTAATTAAGATCCTCCTCAGGTTAGTGGGGGGTAGAAGAGTGACATTACCCAACCTGAAACAATTCTCATAATTTCATGCAGAAGATCATCATTACACGTCTGGGAGAAGGTTGAAGTTTTTTTATTTTCAGGAAAGCGTCAACTGTTAAATCACCAAACAACATGAAAGCCGATAAATTAAATGACAAGCAAATAACATGACCTTCATAATCATCAACATCTCATCAAAGCTCAATGAAGCTATTCTTAAATGGCTTCAGACCCAACCAACTTTCTTCTTCTGAGACCTTCGATCACTTTTGATGGCCTGTAGCACTACTAAACTTAAGTGCTAAGAGCTCCTTTACCATAGCATAGAACAATCTGATGGCTTTTTGTCTCCAGAGCATCTTCAACAAAGTCCTCCAGGCTTCTGCTGGGGTTCCTCTGAGTCTATTATTTGGTTTTAAACTTGCGTTCAGCCTGTGATGTCTCCAGGTGAGATTTCAGGCAGGTATTTTTTGGGGTCTCCAGGGAATGGCTGAGATGGTGCCTGGTTAAAATGTCCCGTCAGGAAGATTGCGATGGTGCCCAGTATAAACAACAGCGCCATGACGATGAAGCACATCCTGTCAATCACCCTGGCAACCAGAAACCATTCTTCATTTTCCTGCAGAGCGAGAAGAAAGGATGATTGGAATTCAGACGTCAACACCAGTTTTCCTGGGATTGGAAGGTTAAACCCTAACACAAACATCTGCTGTTCTTGTGCAAATGAAAGACACATTCAGCCTCATGTTTGGAGAATTCTGAAACGGTCACTCACACTTTGAAAGTCATTTTGGTGTTTGGCACTTTCCGCGATGTGTTTACAGGAAGACACACACTGCTGCACTTCTGGGGACGCTGAAGCCAAACTGAATTCTAGATCCTGTGCTGTGTTCCCTCCCAGACCGTTTTCTGAGGTCAGACCACAATAGAACAAATATAAGGCCAGAAACAAGCTTCTTAGATTTACTTTTTTTTTTTTTAATAAAACATTTTAATTTACATTTTTTTAATTATTATTATTCAAAAAAATTATTTTAAATACATAAATGGGTAGTTTACATATCAATGTGTCCTATGATGCGACAGAATTAAATTTTTAACAGTATAATATTTATTTGACAACTTCCCATATATATATATAGATATATATATAGTAAGTTTAATATAATATATTAATATATTGGATAATATATATTGTGGAAATTGTGAAATATATTTTAGAATTTAAAAAGGAGAATTTATTTAAAATCTTTTCTAACCTTATAGATGTCTTTCCCTTCTGTTTGAATCAATTAAATGCATTCTTTCTGAAACTATATCAAATAAATTAAACTTTTGAATTCTAGTTTAACTCACGTATTTTCTCTAGTGTGTTCTTTAGCAGCCCGTTTCTCTCCTTCAATCGACTGAACATCAGCTCTGAGCGTGCTGTTCTGAACATGTATTCATCAGCCTTTGCTATTAATCCCAAAGAGCTCCGTCTCCTGCGTCGAAGCGGGGTGCCATTGCCCAGGGCAAACATTTTAAAATCCCCTTCCTCTTGCTCAGGTGTCCAGCGCTGCATCGTCATCCTCAGCAGACGAGGAAGGATGTTCAACAAGACCTGAGAATCCCCAATATGGAGAGAAAAGTAATTACATACAGTAATAACTTCTTACTTATGTCTTAATGGACAAAAATGGTTCAGTACCTTTCTGATAGTGTTGCTCATGGGGTGTGTGTTTGGAGTTCGCAGAGAAACGTTCAACACCACCACACAGTTCATCACAGTTATTGTGGTCACAGACATCACAAACATCAGATACCTGCCAAAAGAACCCAAATTTCTCTATGTTTCATCTCATGTTGGACACATTGAATAAACGTTTATCAGAAACTGCTGAAAAGATGTAATAAGACTCACTTTCCGATGAGAGGAACGGCTTGGGAAGTTTCTGGCACTTTCTTGGCAATAAGGAGCAGGAAGACAGTCTGACCAAGCAGGTTCGCAATGGTCATAGTACATTTCTGTCCTCCAGCTATTAAAAACAAACAATTAGTTCAACATATTAATCACTTTACTGATTCATTTCATTACTAAATGAATAAGTGATTCTCTTACTGCAAAGGTTACTAATTTACAGTGTTGGGGCTAGTTACTCAAAAAAGTAATATATTACATATTACATATTACTCTCAAAAATAGTAGTGCCCT
>JAUMHQ010000031.1:2303481-2320065 GCA_032361165.1 Enteromius paludinosus | reverse complement strand
CAACCTTCAATTTTGAAAATTCCCAGTTTATTCCAATAAATTCCTGTTAATTCCCGTTTATTCCCATTAATTCCCATTTATTCCCATTAATTCCCATGGAAAGTTTCCATCTTTGAAAATTCCGGGAATTTTGCAACCCTATATTGAACTCAACACAACAACGTAATCCAGATAGGACAGGAATTGAATATATGAATCCGAGTCAGAAAAAGACTAATTAACTGCCGCTCTGTTTGAAAACAGGTGATTTACTGCTAATTATAGAACCAGCTTTGCTGACAATATATTGTGAAATATATTGCCCAGCCCTAATATGTAAAGTGCAAAAATAGGTTGTCCAGATTTTCTGCTACCTTGGTTCCAGAAATATTTTCCTATTCATTCAAATCCAATAGAGATTAAAAAAATAAATAAATCGTTCATGAGTTATAAGTAATAAGCTACAAAGTGAATCCCAACATTGCAAACTTCTATTTAAAGCAAAGAGTATTTAAAAATCTGTATACTTAATGCCTTTACAAAGGGAAATAACTACTACAATCATAAAGCATTATAAATGAGTTAATCGAATTAATAAATAATTTAGAAACAAATTCACCATGCATATTGGGATACAAAATATTGGAATATTTTTAGTGCCATTTAGTGGCTTGGTGGAAGTTTTTTGCAGAATCATGCGTTATGTATTTTAAAACATTAACAAACTTATAGATCACAGCAGGCCTATCTTTAATGGTTTATAAATTATCATTTAAAATCAACTGCCCTATGGTGAAAATAAGTAATATTTTTACTTCTGGAACTTGACTCTTTTATTCTATAGACAAAATGTATCAGTGCATCTACACTCCACAGGTTACCTCAGGGATTTTAGGCTGACCAGCATTGGCATAGTAGTTTGCGACAATGCATGCTCTGAGCTTGTCCATCATTCTCCTGGCCTCATTCAACCTCTGAGGAAAAGAAAAAACAGATAATAGTTTAGAATTTAAAAACTATCTAGTGTACTTCAGCATTAGGTGTTTACTTTGCCTCAAGTACTTGACTTTATGAATTACAACTGTAACTTAGGGGTGGGAGAAAAATTGATTCTCGGATGCATCAAGATTCTCTCTTCAACAATTCTGAATATTTCAGAATTGATTCTGAGCTTGTCCCCACCGTTCCCATATTTTAAAATATGCCAGTGTCATTGTTCTGTGTCAAGACGCACATCTGTAATATTTACTGTAATAGTCCTAGCTTAGCCATCTTTGTGAAACCGGGCTATTGAGTTGATAATAATAATAATAATAATGATCATTATAATCAAATTTAATTGTGAAACCAATATTCCCTTCTTTTTCAGATGGTTTACTCACACATAGATATTCCAACTATAAACAAAAAGTATAGAAACTCCAACGTTGTTTAAAATGTAAAGATGCATTTATACAGCAGAAGAATTAACTGGAGGAAAAATGTAGATCAAGAATATCTTTAGAATAGGATCATGACACCCAGAATCTGAATCAGATCGTGGCGTATCTGAAAATTCCCACCCCTACTATAACTGAACTTAAATACAGTTTCTCAATACTTGTTGCACTGCTGAATAAAGTACTTCAAAGCAGGAAAATAAACTGAATATTGGACAGACCTGCCCGATAACCTCGATCTCATGCTCTTTACTCTTCATCTCAAGAGAAAACTGGTCCTTGATGATTGCTTCAATCTTCTGCACCGCAGCTTCACGGGCTGGTAAAAATCAAACAAGCAGATTAAAACATAACTAGTGTGATATTCTACATCACTAGTAGGAACCTAGTCTTACCATTCTGCTCAACCACTTTGCTCCTCTTGTTCTCCTGCACTTGAGTGATGTCCTCATAGTCAGGATCTTTGTCCTCTATTTTCCTTTTTATCCCAGACATGATCACTCATTGGCTGGGCTGAGGACACAGTACACAACATGCCACATAAACAACAACAATCTTGAACAGGCAGACTTGAACATTGGCTGAGTCTCAAAACTTACAGCTGCTTACCTGCTTGCTTGTAATGTCTAAAAATGCGTCCTAGGTAGGCAGCTTTTTAGATTTTGAGACACAACCCTAGTATATGAGCATACAAGTGTGATAATATTCCCTTGACAAACTGATATTAGTTGTTATAAATGTTTAAAAACAACTAACAACAGATATAAGTCGCTGCTAATCTGACACACACACACACATACACTACGCTAAACAAAACAACAGCTTTTTAAGCAGTTATTGCACTACGCACACCACTAACCCATTGATAAACTGCGCAAAACGTGACGTAAACACGCACAAAAGTGGTCAGTGTGTGTTTTTCACGTTAAACCTACGTTGAATTGGCTGGTGAGGTGTTTAACGGTGAGGTGCTTAGCCGTTAGCTTCGGTAGGTCTCGCGCGCACGAAAGTCTCGCGCGGCCACACGAACTCGTGCAGGGCGCGTTCCCGTTCAGGAAAGAGCGCAGAGAGCGCGCGGCCTACATTAGCGAGATCAGGGGTTTGAAGCTGGGATCCAGGGACCCCCAGTGGAAATATTCAGACGGGAAACGTATTAAATAAATACATTTTTGTGAATAGTAAACATATAATGCAATGATTAATAGAAAACCTTTCATAGTATGAATTGGATCTTTATACAAGAAACTCAAAATATATGCTTCAGATTTTACAGTAGGCTAAAAAAGTAGTTCAGATAACACACTGTATGTCTACCTGCAGGTTAACATTACACATCTAAGTGATAAGCTTTCAGTTCATCACGCGAATCCGCCCCCCAACATATAACCCATAGTGTATTTCTGAAAATATAATCCGCCAGGAGACAGTATATGCAAAAAAAAAAAAAAAGAGGAAATTTTGGAGTTGGATAGAGTTAGGCCATGCTATACCCGAGTATGACCAAAGGGTGTCGGTGGAAACCACATTTAAAACAACATCTCACCATCATTTTAGTGTAATACTGCTCGTGTAAGTTTAAAAGTGAACAGGCACACATGCATTTTAATTGTTTTTTAACTACTAAAGACTGTGATGGTAGATAACAGTTGAATGTTGTAAAATTTCAGCAAAATATAAATTTAGGTTAACTAGAAAATAAACTAAAACTGAAATCAAAATTCATAAAGCTGTAGTCATGTATTTAAAAAAACAACTAGTACAAATAATAAAAACGAGAATTTTAACAAAAATAAAAATAAAATGTAAAAATGAAAAGCACAATTTATAAATGAAAACTGATATTACATTAATGGCTTATTATAAAATATTATAATACAATTTGTAATAGCGTCTCGATGTTACTAAAATGTGTACCATGATTTTAAGAAATGTTAAGAAGCTTAACATTCTCGTATTTTTCATAGCATTTCCGCTAAGGTATTTACATTCAACCTGTAGCTTACCTTTTCCTTGTCTCTTAAAATAACATTTACAGCAAGTCATCGATTCCAAGGAGTTCTTTACACATCAACACGTCAACACTTCAGCCTTTATCACCTGAGGGGCCCTGCTTTAACTAGTAATGAACATTAAAAGAAAACGCGAACACTATCAAATCACATTGTCATCATGCTTGTTGCTTCGTATCCTATATTTCCACTCATAAAAGAAACGGTACAACACTTTACAGTAACATTAGTTCAAATATGCCTTCAGCTACCAATAACAAAATAATACTCACTGCTCTGGTAAGAGATTTTAACATTATTTCAATATTATATTATTTCCCTCTCCAAATTAGCACAGAAAATGCATTAAGTCTGGGCATGAGCTGAGACATGTACATGTATGGGCCAAGCTATTTGATACTTAAAAGCCTTTACCAGTTATGGATCCATACCAACTGCCAGGTGTTATCCAGGTAAGACCAAATGGGTTAACAAATGCTTATGCAATAACCTGAGTATTAAATAAAAGATCAAATAAAACAACATACACTTTTATTTGAATATGCCTAATTCAGCCAATAGATTCATAATATTTTGTGTTCATCAAACTTTCATTTTTCTCAGACTATTAATATATGCTATCTTTGTTTCTGTGGTACATAAATCTTCTAGCAAAGATATAGACTAGCTTTATGTCCTACACACAACAATAACAAAAGTTCATAGTCAAACAGCTAAACAATAATCCTTATCATAACCATATAATTCATATTTCAATCCATGCTAGAAAAACTCAAGAATTTCAAGTTTAGTTTGTGAACCTCCAGTAGACTGTAAAATAAAGTGTCTTTTGCTTTTTTTATTCGTGAAGAGCTTAGGTTATTAGCTCAGAATGAGGAAGCAAATGTTAAGTGGGATTATGTCTTGTATCAGCCTGACGTATCTCCATAGTATGAGGAATACAGCTCAGGTTTCCATTTGATGAACTTCCATAGAATCTTGAATAATGCACAAGTACTCCAAGGAATGCCCGTTTCCGCTACCACAAGAATGAAGAGGGCTGTCCAAACACATACTTCGTTGGTGAAGATATTTTGATGTACAGTTACATTGAATGACAACATAAATTATTGCAAGTGAGAATTTGTTTTTATTGAGGCACGTTTGCAGTTTTACAAAGTATGGTTTATTATTATTGTTATATTTGAAACATGTCTAGTATGTCTTATGCTTTGGATGTCAATTATAGCTGCAGTTTCATTTTTAGCAGTCTCTACTGCAACAAAATACCAGGTTATACTCACGAATGACCTGAAAGCCAACTCAGAGCTCGGACCAACTATGTCCATACAATTCTACAAAACACATCTAACCCAGATAAGCAGTATAAAGCTGGGTTAAAAAAAAAACATTGTTAGATATAATTTTTTTTTTAAAGGTATACTGGAACATATAGAATGTTGTCAAAATAACACTTACAAAAAGTTTATACCAGTACACCTGGTAACAATCAAAACGATCAAAGGACAAATCAACATTTTGTATATGAAAATATATAAATAAGTATATACAGACAACAGTTATGTATTTCATATTTTCATTGCAGGCAGAAATGCAGGAGACGCAGTGCTTTGGGTAAACTAGCTGCCAGCATCCTGCCTGACACGTTCAGATGAATTACACAGAACAGCTAAATGTCTGCTTCCAGTACTGATAAGTACTAGAGCACTTCAACACACACGACTATACACGCAAAACAAGAAATTTCAGCTGTTCAACTCAAATTCAGATGCTATATACAGCTGTGAGATTGTTTACAAAGCACAACGCAAATACGACAGATAACATTAAATGAGTAGAATGGATTTACACTGCCATATATTACTAACACTAGTTCATACAAGTGCATGATTGGGGCTCTGATTTATAAAAAAAAGATCAGAAAGGCACGTCCTGGTTGTCACACTAAAGATAAGCAGACACTTAAATACAGATATGATACAGGAAAAAAAATAGTTTCACAGCTGAACGGTTCATAAAGAACCTATAACAATAACCTGACGTGACAATTCATTGACCAGAATCAGAGCTGTTTATCACTGAGGTGTGCGGTTTCCAGCCTTAGGTTTTCAAATGCTTAGAATGCAATAAAACTCCTCATTTAAACCTCATACAGCATGTCCGATGTTGTTTTTAAGTGCTTTCTATATATTATTGTCTAAGCTCAGAAGCATAATACGGTGTAAAAAGCACATTAAAATCACCCCAAGACTGAACCTAAGATAAGTTTCTGTCTGCAGACTTTTTAAACGTTGTCAAAATGCAAGATAGCTACAAAATAACAAAAAAGAAAGAAAAATTCAAAGGCATAAACAAATGCACATTTCAAAAAAAAAAGAAAAAAAAAGAAAAAGCAAGGGCAAGAAATTACAAAATAAATCTTAAAAAAAGAAAGAAAAATATTAGAGGAAGGGTGCATTTGTAGAGTCTTTATCAATATCAAATCATCTTCGTGTTACTCGATCAGATCTGACTTATTCTCAGAATGCATTTCAGTTATGACGAAGGTTATGTTTTACATACTTTCTTAAACAGGTTGCGTCCTTGAACTGCTGTCGTAAAAATAACCAGAGCTTTGGCATGATGATGAAATCTGTAGCAGTTAAACCTGGTGCCACTTCTACAGTGCATACAGTTAGAAATAACTGCATAAGTTACAGAAAAAATAAAAATTAGCCACTAAATATAAGTGAAGCAAAGAGTCTACCGCTTCATGTTTGGGACAGCCTAAATGTATACATTTTCAGATGTTTTCAGAATTTGTGTTGTTTTTCACTGAAACGGTGTATGGTAACGCAGCCGTGGTAGGAGATGGGTCGAGGCATAGCAGCCGTGCATGTGATGATGCCAGAGGCCGGGTCGTAGCTCACAATGTTGTCAGAGGCTTCGCCGTTTTCTCCCCTTCCACCCAGGATGTAGATCTTTCCATTACATATGGACATACCGCAACTCTCCTACACACAGAGACAATAACAGCATCAGTACACAAGACTAAATGCATTGAACTTTGAGGTTTTCACTAGGCTTCAGGTACCTGTCTGCTGAAGGTGTGGCCCACATGCATCCAGTGGTCCTGTGAAGGATCGTAGCAGTAGATGGACTTGGTGAGGCCACCGCATACGTAGATGAGGTGATTGAGAGAAACGGCAGAGATATTGGGTTTGGTGAAGGGAATAGACGCCTTCAGCTGCCAGTTGTCAGACTCTGGGTCATAACACTGGACCTGAAACACAATGGAGCTTTTTGGCTTTTTGACAATTGGCTAACACTAACAGCACTGGATCTTACTCTTCAGCTTACTTCTGAACTTTGTTTTATTATTTTTTTTGTCACTTTTTTTTTAATCAGAGATTATGTCAATGAATCAAATCAGTGTATATAAATTGCAATATATACAGTTGACGTCAAAAGTCTAAATCCCCCTTTCAGCATTTGCTTACATTGCTTACAGAAAGCTCAAACACTCCACTCAACACTCAAACACCATAGTTATAAACTCTTTGTATATTCCTCATATAGTCTTCAGCACAATATCCTATGTAATGAGCTGAAAGCAGATAACAGGTTCTGCGGGCGAAAACCGGAACAAACTGGTAAATTAATATTTGGTCTCTTCAGTGCAAACAATCTTTCTCTGTGCTAGCTGATGTATAGAATTAAGAAAGATCGACAATATGGATGTCACTGAAGACATGCACGCTGACAGAGAGTAAAGAAATATTGTCGAAGAGACACCATTCGAAAACTCTCAGATGACAGATGCAGCACTTATACGGAGGAACATGCCAGATTTTGTGTAAGAGAGCTTTGTATTAAACTACATCAGATCCTTCCCTTTCATGTTTTTCTCTTTCTCTTGCTCCAGATGGCAAGTAAAGAATGCAGTAATCCGAGCACTAGAAATCAATGAGAGGATCCCATGTGAGATGTTACCCGAGATGACAGCAGTGTCTGGGAACAATAAGCTCAGAATGCAGGCCCACCTGTCCACTAGGTTATAGACCACCTGCACAAACACACATCCACTACCCATCTGCCATCAATAGCTCTTGTGCTCAAAAAGATGCTCACATTTTTGAAACGTTACAGTTCAACAGGGCCCCTCTCAAAAATCTGGGAACAGTAAAGTTTTCACCACTGTTTTAAGCATTGATAGGGTAATAAGAAGAAATGTTTCTTCAAATCAGCATATTAGAAATATTGAAGATTATTTGAGACAATAAAGACTGCAGTAATGATGATTTGCCATCACTGGAATAGATTATATTTTGAAATGTTTTAAAAAATAAAAGAGTTACGTAAAATGTCAATAACATTCATAATGTTTTTACTGCATTTCTGCATTTAAACATACTGTATTTATCTTGATAAGGCTTATTTCATTACAAAATCTTACAAATCGTACTTTCTGAACAGTAGTGTACGTGTGAAAAAAATGACATAATTTACAATTAGTCATATGACAAACCCTTGCTGGCTGTTTAGATAGGTATAGCTATTTTCTAAAAAAGCACTGTAACCAAAAACCAAAACTCGAGTGACAAGCGACCCATATGAAGCCAGTCAAAAATGTGTCCTAGCCAGGTCAGGCTAGTTTTGATTTATGTTTTAGCTCGTCAGGCTTGGAGAACAGCTTTAACAGCAAACCAGTAAAGCCTAATCAAAGTATGCTGCTACAGAGCAGAGCCAGCGTGACAGGCTGGTTAAACTATCTGCTGCTCTGGTTATGGTCTACTTACTCCATAAAGGAATTATGGGATGTGCATATTTTTTGAGGACAAAAAGGCCTCACCTAAACAAAAATCAAGGTTATCCTATTCAAGACACCTACTCAAAAGCACTACTGTGGGAAGGGTCGGCCAGCATTGAAAAAAAAACAAAAAACGTCATCAGTGTTTTAGATCAAGAACAAAGACCGAGTTTTTGGGTTTTACGAATGAGTTCTTTCTAATTTTGTAATGTGGGTGTGTTCAGTACTGTTTCACATTCACCTTATTGGAGCAGTTGTTTTCAAAGGGTTCTCCTCCAATGACGAAAAGCTTTCCCGCACAGCTGGTGACTGCCGGGCAGGAGACTGCTTCTTTCATGGGGGCCACTTCAGTCCAGCGGTTGGAGAATGAGTCGTACACCTCCACATTACTGAGACTAGACTGTCCATCATAACCTCCAACTGCATACACCTGCAGGATACACACACAGATATGTTTATCTAGCTATTTAAATGAATGCATGTAGATAATCCAACCATAAAAGAAAGCTTAATTTTAGCGAAAAAAATTCTGCATATGTAGATTGGACTCTTTTAATGGCACCCATTCACTGAAGAGGAATAATGGGCGAGAGCGAGTGATGTACTCCTACTGTATCTTTGTAGCCTTTCAAAGACAATCATTCGTTGTATCCTCTCCACAGACAGCCTTATCCTCAAACTGAGGAAGTGAGGAGGGGCCACAATAACAACATAATGACACTGACCCACATTAAAGCTGTTCAACAGGAAACCTGTTCAACAGAGAGGAGAAAAGATCGCAGCTGCCTAAGGCCTAAGATCATATGTAACGTACAAAACACACACAGACTGATGACCTCGAAGATGCTGAAGTACTCTCTGATGACTGGAAACCCCCCCCCATTGGTCTTCACACTGATTAAAGTGTCATTAATTCCACTGAAATCCAAAACCTTATATTTACTTATTAAAAGGAAAGCAACTGCATCAGGATTTGAACCCTGCCATACTCGCAGACGCACAATAAAAACTCATTTTATACAGAACTGCACAAACAAGATAAAAGAAAGTTGATTGAAATAAAAGGATGTAAGATATGCTATCAAACATGATTTCCTGCATTCATCCTTCTCTTATCTTGCTAGAACTGTTTTTCAGAGTTCTCCTGAAATGTCAAAGAAAGGGTTTTTCCAAAGGGTCATCACCTGAACTTAGTCATACAATTAAAAAAAATAAATAAAAAGGTGCATAAAAGGTTCCTCACAGAACCATTCTTTATCTTTCTTACCTTTTTATAATCTAATAAGAACTTTCTTTTGCCGCAAAGAACCTTTTTTGAAAGAGAAAGGTTCTTTATGGAACCATTTAGACAAAAATGTTCTTCTATGGCATCGTGAAGAACCGTCATTTTTTTAAGAGTGTATGGGGTCCAAAATGGCTGCCTGTTTTAGTTTTTTTCTGCAAGCTCTTGCACCAACTGTGCTTAGACAGAGTGAAAATACTTAGTCAAGTCAAGTCACTTTTATTTATATAGCGCTTTAAAACAATACAGATTGTAGCAAAGCACTGAACATTATCAAGGCCCAGTTTCATAGACAGGGCTTAACCTAAGCCAGGATTAAGCCATAGTTCAATTAGACGTTTAAGTTATTTTCATTCCCATTTTTAAGTACGTTTTAAGATCAGTCAGTGCAAGTTTTGTTCAGTTGAGACAGCTTAAATTTACATTTAGTCTAGGACCAGGACTAGTCTTAGTGGAATTAAACCTTGCCTGTGAAACCAGGGGTTGGTCTTGAATAACCCCCTTTTACATGTAGCTGGCATTCCCAATAAAGAAGGTGTTTGAAAAGATTAAAAGTAAATTTAATCTTTAGTTATTAATGGACCTGTCCCTCAGAGGTAGAGTTCTTCTGTCAAAAGAAAAAGTAAATTCTAGACTAACCCATATTTCTTTAACTATATATTTGGATAATAAAACTGTTAAAACTATCGATCAGATTTAACATATTTTTATGGAAACCTCTTATAATAAATTCCATCAAAAATGGTGGACTTGACATTTTAGATTTCTCTACTTTAAATAATACTCTCAAAATTAATTGATTTAAATAAATACTTCTTCGTAGATTTTTTAATTTTTTACTAATGTGTGATTATAAGGTTGAGAAAGTGCTTTCATGGTCAAGCTTTGTTAGCTTGGAAAGTGAACTACAAGCACTATTTTCCTACAACCATTGTATTTTGTATAAACACAAAATTATTTTTTGAAAAGCTGGTTTGATAAGGATATCGTTTTCGTTCGTCACGCGTTTAGCACTTAACCCCATCTTGTGAAATATGATTAATATATACATTTAATTTTCCTGTGACTACCAAAGAATTTCCTTCCATTCATAATCAATCAAGCTGATACAATTTGTATCCCTGGCATCATAATGTCTAGTGTACTCTTTTGATTTTTGTAATTTAAAGCATTAAAAAACGTAGTACTTATGGTTGCACAACACAGCAGAACAAGCCACAACACAATGAAATTAGTCCTATGCATTGGGGTGATTTTGTTGTGTCGTGGACTACTGGGCCACTGTTAATTATGCATTTGGCATGCAAACATGGCCATAAACAACATACACAGAAAAACTAAATTAAATACATTAAAAAACCTAAGCTAAAAGAATGTCAATTGAAGAAAAGGTTCAAAATGGAAACCCATTTCAGTCCTCCTTCTAAAGAGCTACAAACATCCTAAAAACATAGCAAATGTATCTGTAAACAACTATAGAAGAGGATGGGCACTGGGCGGACACACACACACACACACACACAGGAAAAGAGGGAATTACAGTTTTCCAAGAAAAAAAGTCTCAAGAGAGCATTTTGTGCTTGTGTCTCTCTCATTATGTGCATGAACAGAAAACACGCATTACATCCAAGCAGGGAGTAAATGACACCCCCTGCATGTGTAATGAAATGCATATGTTTAAAACATTCACAAACTCTCAAAAAAAAACACCAAAAACTATCATAACAAAACAATAAGCTTGAAAAATAAGCAAACAATTCACAGAAAGTGAAGCATGATTCTCCATAAGACAAACAAAACACGCAATAACTGGGGCAGCTAATTTCTACATGATGATCAGTTAAATGGCAGCAGCACAATCTGATTACAGATGTAAACATTTTATCATAACAACAGTTCTAAACACGCACTTAAACCCTTGTTACCAATGTGTGGCTTTATTTTTATACGTATCTAATGGTAAGGTTTGTGCTGTAAAAGAAAAAACTTACAAGCTTATTTTTCTTACTCCACTGCCAAAATGTTTGAGTCATAGCCCACAAAAGAATTGTTTGCATATATGAATTAAAGAGTGAAATAAATTACCAATTGGGTGAGGAAAAATATTTCTATAGATGTTAAAGCAAACGTTAAGTGTATAAATCTGCAATATTATTGCAAGATAATTATGGAAAACAAAGAGAAGAGAACATTTTAGCAATTTCAACACACAGTAATTATTATAAGAAAAAAACGAAGAAACAAACAGGGGTGGGGTTGCATGAACAAAGCCAAAATCATATTTGTCCATCAACAGCCATTCAAAAATAGCCATGTATTAGAACAAATTAAAATTATTTTTTCCCAAGCAACAATTAAAACACTGTTAAAGACTAGATTTTTACATTAGATTGACACATTAGATTTTTTTTATGCAACACAAAGGTGCAAATCCTGCACAATTTTCTCCATACAGTCACAATGCTCTAAAAAGGAAGTGTGCCTTTGATTTAGGAAATGGGACACTGGGATTGGAAACACACACACACACACAACACTCCCTCTCACCTTCCCCAGAAGGACGGTCATCTTGTGTCTCCATCGACCCTTATTAAGAGAGGCCACTCTGATCCAGACATTGAGTTGAGAGTTATACATCCAGACATAACTGCTGTTGATGCGTCCACCTGTAAATAACAAACACAACATTAACAGCAGCATAATCATAAGCTGTGTGTTTGTGTGTCAATGTACCCATATTTTAGGGACAAATTTGTACCCAAAAATGAGCTAAAACTGGCAAACCATCCCTTTGGAGACACTTGAGAACATCCTCATTTGAGGAAACCATATAAAAATTAAAAAGTAAAACTGCAAAGGTTTTCTATAAAGGTTATTTCTAACTGGTAAATATGACAACAATAGAAGACTATGGAATGACCCCATTTAGACAAGCGAGTGAATAGAGCTGGGTATTGTTTAAGAAAATGTATATACTGATACCTTTTTGATACCGGTTCCTGAACGATACCAATTTTATGAAATCAATTTGAACAAAATTAAATTATCTCAATTTTTTTTTTTGACATTTATGCACGGAAATATATCCAACACAATAAGCCGAGACAAATTAGTTCTAATAAAGTTCAAACAGTTTTTAGTTTACACATCTGTTACGTTACCTTTACACTAGTGCATTAATATTTACTCTTTATAGCCTTATAATTTTTTCCCCTCTAAAAATGTTGTGCATTTAATTTTTTTTACGGTATAAAACATATGCCTTTTAATGAATAAAGATTTCATTTCATTCTTGGAAAAAGTGTTTAAATACAGTTTTATTTATATTTGTAGTATTGAAAGCGGGAGTGTGCTCACTTGTGTGTGTGTGTGTGTGTGTGTAATGGAACTGCAATACAGAAAGCGCAACTTAATGTAGAGACAGAAATGACGTGCAGTCGTGTAAATGATAAATAACATGAGGCTATTTTACACTGGTCAAGCACACTGGCTAGTGCTGCAGTCTTAACCCTTTTAGGTATAGAAACTGGATACCTAAACACGATTGGGACGATTTTCTTTACTCGGTTGTATCGAGGCAAGTCGGTCGGTACCTTAAAAATATCGACCACGATACCCAGCCCTACGAGTGACTCATTTAACTGCATAAAAATGAGATAAAATTTATTTTAAATATTTTATGTGAACAGCTGCTATGGCACCTAATTGAAATAAACTATTCAAAATAATAAAAAAGGCTAAAACTTCTGAGCATCATTTAGTTTATCAATGATAGTCATACATTTAACAGTGTCCAGATTTTTCTGGCCACTCTACAGCCTGTTTGGTGACCACTAGCAGCTTGTTTTTGGTCAAATATTGTAACTTTTCAAAACCACAAACAGGTTCTTTAATTCTCAGTTTCAGTCAACACCATGTCTGTAATTACACAAACCACAGTGCTTCACCTGCTTTCCTGTAAAACAGAAAAGCTCCCTCTGATCTGAATGTCCTTTCTTGTTGTCAACTGTGTTTATCTAAACCTGCTAAGAGCTGTTCTGTTCTTTGTCACTTCACATCTCAGCCAAATGGCTGATTATCATCCAAACAGCAGGTCTGAGACAAGCTCTGACAGTCCTTTTCTCCCACACACATACTCAACACCTGGGACCAGGCAGTTCCACTTTAATTCTGTTTACAGACTTAGATAATAATGGTCTAAGGTCTGAGAAGTGCTCAAACGGCGTAGAGGCCCTTCTTTCCTCTCAGTGCGGTCAAAGTCTCGTCAAGGTATGTCAGTGCAGTACATGGTCATCTTGGTAACGCCTTTATTCAGCTATTTTTAGTTACAGGAAACACTGGTATTATAAATTAAGCTTCTTTGGCTCATATAGGGAAACGCACATGATTGCTGAACTAAACAAACTTGAAATAACCAGCTTTTTTGACTAAAGGCCTGTGGGAAAAATTAAAAAAGTGAAGCTTAAAAAGGGGAGATAGAAAATAACTGAAGAACGTTTTTGAGGAAGTACAAGCGGCACAACAAGAACAACAACATTAGTGCATTAGTTGAGCAACTGCCTGGCAAACAAAGACCGAATCCAAATCTCTAATTGAAGAGGATGTGCTTGCTTTGTCCTCTAATGCTAAGTAAACATAATAAAGACTGGCTCCAGTCCTTTTAGTTTGCTCTGCTGTCATCCATTGACAAAGACCATCAAGCCTTTGTGACATTAATTCCAGAGTGAAGACCAGACAAACCAACATTTAAGATAGAGCCTGTCTCCAGTTAACACTTTACATCTTGTCACTATGCAGGATCTTCAGTACCAGATGCAAGGTGAACATTAAAGCTAGTTATTAACAGAAACATTGCTTGGCACACGCTGAAAGGATGCAGCTTCAAATCTAATTTGTATTGTCCTGAATGACATACAAGTAAAGAAAACTAATTATTTGGAGTGTTTCTGATGATAAGATTTCTAGGCAATATTATATCATATCTCATAAACAAATAATTTTTCTCAAACATCCATTGCAAAAACCAGTGATACATTGTAGCCTAAAACAATATAGTCAATAAGGAAGCCTCATATAACATAAAACATTTAATTCCTTTCTTTACCTTTTCTCTAATTCTTCTCTAATTCTTAGTTTTTATTTGTATTTTTTTTTACCACACCTTGATATCATACATTCAAAATTCTAAAACATACGTGTCATTTGAGTTATTTAGCTTGTGATAAACAGGATTGTTTGCATTGTGCAATGGCATGAATGGGCTAAGCCCCAAATGTGATTTATGTATAGTGACGGCCTTGTTCATTAGCCTCGTAAAATTGCCAACTGTGAACAGGAAACGTCAAAATTTGTGTATGTTTAAAATGTCAAATTGTAAAACAGTCGTCTTTTTCAGGTTTGGATGGACTGATTTACAGTATGGTTTATCTAACAGTGAGAAAGCAAACAAAGACGTTCTTAAAACACTGCACATTTCTTTTTTTGCTGCTGATTCAGATCCACTGCCTCAGGGAGGAACTGCCAGGCAATTATGTCTTCCGTCTTATTTCAAAACTGAAATTAACCGACTTGCTCGTCACAGCAACTGCCGAAATGATGATCTAAATAAATCGCTTTTATTTAGCATATGAATGTAGGCAGTGATGTTGCAATGAACGGCATTAAAGTCAGACATTGTTCTTTTTCAGTTAATCGTATCATTATTGCAAACATATATAACTTTCTATCTTCTGTGTAACACAAATGAAGATATTGCTAAAAATGTATCAGTGGTTTTTTGGAGTATAACAGAGTCAGTCATTAAGGTTTGATCAACATGCACTGAATAACAATAACTTCCATTTTTGGGCTCTGCTGAAGAAACGCAGACAAGGTTCCTGGGAAAGATTATTTGGCATGTAATTTAATACGTGAACAATATGTGTGCTTTCCAAAATAGGTACTTTTGTATTTTAGGTTACTTCACTTGTACATGCTTTGATTTGACTTGTATGATCAGAAAGCAGCAAATTCTTGGTTATTCTATTATATAAAATAGTGATCTTAAATTTATGATGTATGGAAACACTGATCTAGTGAGTAGAGTTGCACTCTACTGCTGAGATTTTTGTTATTCTTGAAAGAAATCCAAGAGTAATGTTTATCAAAGACAGCTGAACCACCAAGCCTGTAGGATATGACTTTTGACAGAAGAGAGGGACTGAATTAGTAAGAGGCCTCTGAACCTGAAGCTGGAGGCTGGCCAACTGCACCTGCATGCGAGAACATCAGTAAGAAGTGTGTTTATGAGTGTGTGAGTGACAGAGAAAAGGGCAAACCTGACACGTGAGAACATGAGTGTGAAAACACAGCTCTATTCATGGAAATCAGACACACAAAACACACTCCATACTACTTCGTGTTTTGTAAGTGCTGAACAATGGCTACAATAAGAATAAGAATTACACACTTGAGCTGAAAGAATTTAGGTCAAGTTTAAATGCATAAAGCATCACACTTACAGAAACTCCAGAAATGCATGACCTGTATATATAGCCTGTGACCCTGGATGCCGTGATGCAGCAACTTTACCAACACCTGTAGCCAGAAAGCGCAGATCATTCCTGGAACTATTCTGAAACTCTTGGCGCAAATACTCCCTCAAGATGCTGCCCATCCATGCCAGCTAGTGTTTGAAACTCGAGCCAATGAAACTTTTGAGCCAATCGAACGCTGGAGTTTGCCAGTGGGAACAACGTTTGACACACTGGCTGGTCTCAGAGGCAGCTGTTGTTTCCGATTTTCCTCAAATCATAAACAGCTGTTCCAGAAATGTCCTCACAAACCAGGCATTTGCTAAAAAGCCCTTAACTCACCACAGAAAACCCTGGACTAATTTGTCCAACCCATTCAAACGACAATAGAATTTGTTAAATGAAGCTTTAGTGAACAATGAGTTTAAAGAAAAATGCTTACATTTTTCTAAAGAAAATGTGAGTAGTGCTTGTTAGAGATGGTTGCTTGCTGGCACAGTTAAAGGTGCCATAGAATGCATTGAGAGAATATTTTAAATTGTTCTCTGATATGTACATAGAAGGTATGTAGCTT
>JAUMHQ010000031.1:2254504-2280906 GCA_032361165.1 Enteromius paludinosus | reverse complement strand
GAATGGCGTGTAGTCGACAAGACCCACACAATTTGCCGTAAGTGCTTTAAGAAGCTTTCCCAAGCGACTAGAGTTGTAACGTTCGTGAACGAACCGATTCTTTTGAATGGCTCATAAACACGAACAATGGGAGCCGAGTCACGGCTGGAGGGGAGCCGTTCTTTCCTTTTTTTTCCCCTATTTAAATTTGTATTTCATGTTGTACATTATTATTATTTTCTACAGAAAATAATGAACCATTCCAGGATGCATTATTGATGTGGGTAGAAACTTTAAATAATATTTTTTAAATATTTTTTTACATTTAAATTGAAAAAATTTAATTAAATTAAAAAAATGTTTGGTATTGTTGTATAAATGAGTTGCAAGTTATTATAAAGTGATATGAACATGATTCTGGTTAAATTGTCACAAGCAGTTTCACCTTTTGCTCAAGGTGTACTTTCAGTCTTCTGAGTTCTTTTGGAAGAACTCAGAATTGGCAGCCAGTGCGAGATCGCTTTTGAAGATCTGTCTGTCTGTCTCTCTGATGATATCGGCTTTGCTCAGTCCTTAACCGATTGCGTCAGCCACTCTCAATCTATCCCAGGTCTAAATCAATGAAACTTTTCACCTAAGACCAAGGACACAGAAAAAATACCCAAACAATGAAATAACTGCCAACAGTCAGCCTCAGTAAACACAGCTATTTTTAGCACAGCTAATACATACAGTAGATAGATAGATAGATAGATAGATAGATAGATAGATAGATAGATAGATAGATAGATAGATGTAAACCATACTTAATTAATACATATCTGTTTGCATTTATAGCAGGGAAGTATGCATATTTGGATTTGGCCTCAGAGATTGATTGCACCAATCACAGACTGAGCCAAACATTTCATTTTGCTTCGTTCTGAGCAGAAGTAGCATCTTTGCATTCCAGCTTTCGGTGGCCTCGTTTCCAAATTGGAAGTGGTTAGAACGACATAAAAGTATGGTTAACAACGTTAATAGTATGAAGAATTGAAATGGTTGGTTTTGTTCCCGTTTCCTATTGCATTCTGCAAAAAGAAAAGAAAAAAAAAATCAGTTAAATTTCGGTTCCAACATGGCCAACCAGCTGCTCTCAGAAACTCTCTCAGACAATTCCAACAGCAAATTAACCACATCCCGAAACACTCGCTTCTGATTCTACTGATCTCCTAGCTGTAGCCAGTCACTTTCCGCAGCCCTTCCTGTGATCTGTCAGGTCGGTAGAGCTCTTGTGAAGCATCGTATGTTTGATTAAACTGTCTATAAGTGGGGAGAGGCGAGATCAGGCGGGATCAGCACGAGTCTGTTGAACAGCAGCTATCGGCCAAAGAGAGCCACGCGTGTGTGCGTTTTTATAATGATGAATGTTGTTAACCTTTAGCCCGTTTTGGTTCATTCTCCGTTTCACTGCTGGTTTTAGATTGTTCAGATCCAATTATCGAACATGAGTTCTTTCAAGTGTGTGTTTGAGAGAAAGTGTGTATAAAAGAGAGAGTACTCAGTCTGCAGGTTAAAAGTGTCAGCTGTGTGTACGTGTTTAAGATATATGTGTGTATGTGCGCTCCTCAGATGTTCACACGTAACGGTCTTGTGATGAAAGCAGCACATTGTGAAGTCACCCATCAGTTTGGCTGAGGATGAAAGAGCCGTGTTGTTTTATTCAGCAGTTTCGCTCTGAAAGCTCTGCTGTGTGGCTTGTCTCAGCTGCTCTAAAAAGCGGTTTTATTCACCAGGTTTGTCAGCGCTGACAAGTGCGCTGTGTGGTTTAATTCACCGCAGAGTTGTAAGTGCCAACTGGGGCTTTTTCTGCCTTGTGATTAAATCTGCATTCGTCGCATGATACGAGCTAGAAAATAACACAAGTACGAACCTGTCAATGAACCTGTGTTCGTGTATATGCGTGCGCTTGTGTGTCTGATTCAGCCGCGTCTCTATGGGCTGAGACAAAAGAGCGGTAATAAGCGTTTCTAATCTGAGGAGTGAATGAATGATACACAAAAAGGGACCACAGACAGACAGAATAAACAGGCTGGAGAGAAAGAGAGAGGAAATAAGGCAAGCAGAGGTGGTGGTAGAGCGAACAAGGCATGGAAGAGAGAAAGATGAATGGGAACCAAGAAAGTGGAAAGAAGAGAGAAGGAGGGGATAGACAGGAGCGATGAAGGGTTTTCACGCTGTGTCATATCGTATCATAAAGAATAATCGCACACACACACACTCTTCTCTCTAGTACCGCTTTAAACCAATCACATGACATACGCTTGGACGGTTCACATTACATTCCTTTAATGTTTGGGCACCATATACCAACGATTACTGGAAGTGCACACACAAACACACACACACACACACACACACACACACAATCTCTCTAGCCCTCTATCTCTCGCATAAGCAGGTGAGAGATCTATTTATATACTCGTTAGAATTAATTAGCTAGCTCATAATGAAGTACACTCAGTAAGTTACTGGTGATTTAGTACTTCACATGCATGGCACATGTTAGCAACAGCATGCTGCTGTGTTTCTGAACTTTAACACTTCAGAGTAGGTGTGCTTGTCCCCACTCAATTCATATGTCACATGCTTTATGTGTATATTTGTGCATGAAATTGCTGAATTGACCGTAGCAAATGCTCATTTGTTCGTGAATGAAGCACTTCCAGTAATAGCTCAATGGATGTGGAAAATCACATGCAAACTATAGGTTCAGTATGTCAAATGCCATCAGTTTTACAGTTGTTTTTGTTTAGTTTGCAGTATGTATATTGTGCACAGTATGCAATTTGCATTGAATATCTAATCTGCTTACTAAAAAACAAAAACAGATTTTTTAAAATAAATATCATTGGAGTTTGTTGGACAACAAACTATTATTTTAGTTTTTCTACTTTAAATGTCACATTTAATTCAGTGTGTTGCATGCTATTTCTTCGTAATGGTATATGAAATTGACTAATTATTAATTAATAATAATAATAATAAAAAAATAATACAATACCCAACATTTTTCAGGGTCTTACATTTTGCCAGTATACAATAGAGCACAGAATACTGTACAGTACTCTACATGTACAACTAAACACTATCAAACATTTAGGAGCGTACCATTTTATTTTTAATTACATCTTTGGAGATGTTAGCGGTGGTAACTTTAAAGGGATAGTTCAACCAAAATGTTGTTTACAATTGTGAAGCTTTGAGAAAACTTTTTATTTAGGGTCAGAAAGCTCTCAGATTTCATCAAAAATATCATAATTTGTGGTCTGAGGGTTTGGAACAACATGATGGTGAGTAATTAACGACGGCACTTTCATTTTTGGTTGAACTATCCCTTTATGTCCCACAATATAACATGCAAATCAGAATTTAAATAAAGATTATGCAGCCTTCACAATTTTTTGCTTGCATTCAGAGCTTGCCAAATGTTAATTCTGAAACCTGTATGCAGCTATTCATTAACTTTGATTGGGTCAGTCACATCGGTACACCTAACATTTTATCATGTGGCACACAGTAATTTTCAGCTGCTAGTGCAACTAAATGGTCACATTGTGGAGCCTTGCTGTATCCCATTTTGCAATTCACATTTGAACTTTATTTATGAATAAACCAGCTGAATTTTAAACATCTTTGTTTTTTTACTGACCAAAAAATTAGGATGTTTTATGCAATAAAGATGTTTTCTTTTAAAGACAATAGCCATGTATTCATTTAATAATGTCATGCGACAACCATGTTTCTGTTCTTTGTTAAACAATTCATATACTAAAATGAGTATGCACTATGCCGTACTCAGTACGCAGAATACTACTCTCACATTATCTGTCATAGGGAGGGACTTGCGCTCATTAGCATAATCAAGATAACTGAACAACTAAGCTCTTTACCAGGGTTTAAATGTAAACTCTTTTCCTTGGATTAATTTCAAACTTCACCTTGAACGCTGCCAGCAGTCAAGCGGTATTGAAAAAGAGTCAGCGGTGCTGTTGGATGGAGAAATGAGTCAAATGCACAAAGAGATGCCTGACTGTTCCTTCCTACCTAAAGAACAGAAGCCATATCTATTCAAAGAATATCTCCATCTTTTTTACTATATTTGTGTCTTTCGTGTTCTCTTTATCTGCATGGTTTTGGTTTAAACTGATTATGAAAATATTGAATTTATTGATGAACATGACATGTCTTCATTCTGTCTTAAGTCAGTGTAAATGTGATTCCTGACTCTCCTCTTCAGGGCTCTGCATGTTTCCATTTCAGTAACTATGACACACACATTTTGTCTCCGCTGCTTTTTCATTTTGCTCAGTCAAGTGTACCTCTCATTACTCTAAACCAGATCAGGGGATTAATTTATAATATTCTGCTTAGCATCATCCTGGGATTCATATTTTTATTATATTAAACCCGATCAGGGGATTAATTATAACAATGATTTTAAACAGAATTGCTGGATTATTGTAAACCTAGTCATGATTGAAGTGTTCATTTCCTTTGTTATGTGAAACCTGACAATAATATTATTTTTTAATGGAAATGCTTGGTACATCTGTCTTCATGGTCAGTGTGTAATTTAGATTGAAAGTTTTATAGTTTCAGGGCTTAATTTAGTACTTTTGGACTCTCTACGGAAGATGTTTTGAAGAGACCTCCACCCACACTTTAGTTCAGTCCGCATGATTTTCTTGAGGTTTTTTGAACACTAGCGGTAAAGAAACTGATCATCTTATGCTGTTGTGCTTATTTCATATCCAGAAATGCCCTTAGAAATGCACACATGCATATTCATGATGGCCAAGCGCACTATACTAAGAACATTATAGATGCCTCTGCAAGGTACACTGATTATATTTTTAAAAGCATATGAGCTACAATGCACATTAAGCAGCAATAATCATTTTAAAAAGTGCAATATTTGTTTTTACTTTTGCAACATGACCTTGTCGCCTTTGTTATTCAGATTCTTGCGTGTATATTTAATTCTGTGAGTGTCAGGATCATGAAATTAAAAAATGGCTATTTTACATTTTAATTGGATTTTACTTAAATAAAGGACGTCCTAGAAAATAAGTAAAAATTATTTAACCTTTTAACTGAGGAACAGGAGTAAAGCTGCCATGCTGAGCTTTACATTTGCTCTTTTTTCCAATTTTTATGTGGCTGGACTTTACCACTGTATCATTTGGCAAATATGCTAGTACACACGTCCTGATTTTGCTGAGTTAGGCATGTTCCTGGGTTAACATATTGTGTTGACCCTGGAAGTTGGAACAACATTTTATTCCAAAATTTTAGTTTTGACCATATCTCTACACCTAAACCTAACCCTACCCATGAGTAATGCCTAAAATCAGAGGAAATGATAGATGACTGACACTGATGTACAAGCACCAAACACTGATTGTAAGCATAAGCTTCACAAAAACTATAAACTGTTTCTTCAAATCTGATTGGCTAATAACAATGTTGTTCCAGGGTCAACAAAGATGTTGACCCAGGGACATGCCGAACTCAGCAAAACAGGTTCTGCATACCAGCACACTGTCGTACTATGAACAGAATTTAATGTTGATACTTGCAATTTAAAAATGTAACAATACAGCAGTATTGACAATACTGAGTACCAGAAGAATTCGGTAGCCGCTAATAGGCGGCTTCTTTCAAACACTTCAGTGCGCATTTGTGCGGGTGCTTTTGTCAAAGATTTCTGTTAACAATGTGTTTTTGCAGCATTGAGCTTGACAGCCAATCACAAACATATCTGTTTACCATGTCAGTGCATGGCCAATCAGAGGCATGTAAGTTACTCAGAGTCTGCTTAATAAGTTATTATTAAGATCATGAGTTCTGAATGCTCACAAATAATTTCATAAACACAGTGCAGTTAGCCATTACATAGTGCAGTGTAAACTAATTTTGTGTTACAGACTTGCTGATAACCATAGCAACAGAAAAGTAATAAACAATAAAAGAAAAGTCTTGCTGTTTACGTCTAGTAGATCTGCCACATGTTTACAATGTTTAATGTGATTATTTTATCAATAGCTTTTTATTTGATCTTTTTAATGCAGTGTTTCATTAAGTGAACAATATTTGAAGAAATATGGCACACTATACTGTATTCATTTGAAAGAATTTACAGTATTTATTTTTTACAGGTATTTATTATTTAGCATTTTGCACTTCACTGCAGATACAGATTACACCAAAAAAAGGTGTAATTTTTGCTAATGTTTAAATTTATTATTTACTTATTGGCATTAATAATTAACTAATCAAACATGTAAATAGTTGAAAAAAAACCAATGAAAATAAAATAGTTACTATAAAAATGGTAATTTTACTGGTACCGACTAATGAAATTTTGATATTGAGACAACACTAATACACTGTATTTTCTACAGAAGTAAAATGAATAGCTTGTTATTCAGAGCTCTTGACACTAAACCATTAAACTGTTCTCTCTCTCTCTTGCTCTTTCATAATATCTAGCTGTCCAACATTCTTTAGGCCCAATTTGTGGTGCTCTTCAGTAGATTGGCGTGGCCTGACTCTGCAGCAGATTGTTCACTTTGTTTCACAGCACTTTTCTCAGGTCTAATTTGTGGTGCTCCACAGTAGGATTGTTCAGGTCTGTTTTTGTGGTATTCCACACTTGATTGCTGTGTTCTGTTTTGGACATTGAATAACGTCTCCCAGGTTTGCATGAATCGATTTCTTTAGGCTTTTGCTGCAGTATTGGGCACTTGAACAGACTAATTCAAAAAGGTTTCTTCTGGCGTTTTATCTCCTTTTTTAAATCTCATTCTGTTTGGAAAGTTCTGAAGCCCTTAAAAGTTGCTTCTTTATTCTCTTTTTGTTGTGTTGCATATTGCTCTCATATTGTGCTGAGATATTGCTCGTGTCCTGTGGTTTAAGCTGCAGGTTTAAACTGCTGTGCTGCCTTATGTTATGTTTTATGCTTGTATGCTTTTGTGTCATCATGTTTATATGCCTCCATCAGATCTCTTTGATATATCAGTTGTTTCTCCAAGTCACCAAAGAGAATAACTGAAGATCAAATGGAGTCTTAAAGAGACAATTCTGTCATCCAGTATTCATCCTCATGTCATTCCAAACCTGTGTGATTTTCATTCTTCTTTGAAACACAAAAGAGGATAGTGAAAGTCAATAGGGTCCAGTGGGATTCAGCATTCTTTAAAATATCTCCTTTTGTGTTTCACAGAAGAAAGAACGTGATGAATGTTTGGAACGACATGATGGTGAGAAATTAGGCATCCTTTTCTCCCGCGTGTCTCTTCAACTGATCAGAAGAGATCTCAACAATGCTCAAAATGGGATCTGGGTTTTGCCAAGATACAGTATCAGTGTCAGCAATGTTTTTATATGAACTCAACCTTTTCTCATTGAATATTTCCAAAATGAAATAAGGCTGTACAAGCTATGCTATCACATTCATTGGTTTTGCATTTTTATTTCTCCCATGCAGTTTTATTAGAAACACCCTGATACTGAAATGAAACGTAAATGAGAATTCAACTGAGCTGTGACATGGCTGGGCGGTAAAAGGTATCATATTGAAATTGCGGTAAAATGTATGTCAATAACGATGTTAAGCTCTGGGTGTTTTAATCTAACAGCCTATCATACAGCAGAAATAAATTTGCCAACATATGTGCATGTCACTAATAAGTCTGTGTTTTCTGTGCTACTACAGAATTTTGTGAAAAATAAAATGGATTTCATGTGGCCCTAAATTAAAAGGAAGCCTAGTCTGTGGAGTTAAATTGCGCTTAAACAAACAAGTTATGCTTAAATTTATTCTTAAGGTCCAAAAAACTTGAGGACAGCAAATCCTCCACTATTAATAGTAAATGTAGATTGTGAGAAATATCAATATTGTATGAAAAAAAAGATATAGTAATAATACTGTATTTTTGGTTGTATCTGTTACAAGCGGGACTGAGACAGGCTGATCCATTCGTGGGGCTTTATTCAAGGACATGTTCAAACAGGCGGGGTCGAGACAATAGCAAACAGGAATTGTAGAGGCAAAACACAAGAGTAGTCCAGAGCAGTAGCGAGGGTCGGTTGATCAGCGAACAAAGTCCAAACGGGTCAAAACCAGAATAATAATCTAAAGCAAGGCGGAGGTTGGTACACAAACGATCGGTACACAAACGAAACAAGAACACACAGGGAAAACACTTTGTTCGAGGAAAGACACTAAATATACAGCGATTAGATTGACAAACATGAACACTTTTTAAAGGCTAGACAGGAAGGTTAACGAGGGGGCGGAGCTGATCAATTGCTATGGGAACTAACAAGGGGGCAGAGACTTAACAGGGGAAACCCTGAAACAGACATAACACACAAAACAATCCAGGGAATGCCCTCTGGTGGACCAGGAGGGTGGTGGAGCAAACAGGGGGAGGGACAGAGGGCCAGGTCCCTGTGGAAGTGGAACTGGACCAAAGGCATAGAGCAAAGGTAGGCGTGGACTGAGGGGCAGATATAGGGGCACACAGAACCAAAGCAGTGCGGGTAGAGCAAAAAACCATGGTAGAGCCAGTCCAGAGGCCACGGCAGTGTGGGCAGAGCAAACAAAGTGAAGGTTCTCCAGGGTGAGGCTGGCAGAGCTGATGAATTTCAGGACAAAGCAGACAGAGCAAAGGCCCACCTAGGGGGCTCAGACAGCCTCCAGGGCGGAGCAGACGGCAGCGACACCCTTCAGGGTGGTTAACAACAGCCTCTGCTGCCGAGACAGTACATGCTGCGAGTTCATAGGAGGACCAAGGCGGAGTAGGTGGGACAGACACCCTTCAGGGCAGAGCAGGCGGGACAGATGCCTTCCAGGGTGCAGCAGGCAGGACAGACACCCTCCAGGGGTGAGAAGGCAGCACAGAGGCCCACCAGGGCAGAGCCGCAGGACACCTGGGCAGAGCGGGTGGAGCAACAACCCTCCTGGGCGGAGCAGGCAGAGTCACGACCCTCCAGAGAGAAGCCTTTAGAGTCAAGGCCCTCCAGGGCGGAGCGAGAGCCCACTAGGGCGGCGCAGGCGAAACGGGAGCCCACCAGGTGGCGCAGTCAGAACTGGTGCCCACCAGGGCAGTGCAGGCAGAATGGGAGGCCAGGGTAGCACAGGAGACCAGGGCAGAGCAGACATGACTGTAAGACAGAGCACATAGGGTTTAATGAAGGACTCTTTGGCCGGGACAGTGCAGGACCCGAGGTCGCAGGTGGCCTCCGTGGTTGGAACAGGGCAGGACGAAAGTTTAAGGGTGGTCTTTGTGGTTGGAACAAGGCAGGACAAGAGTTCGAGGACGGCATCCATGACCAGAACAGGGCAGGGCGAGGCATTATCAGCCTCCATGGCGTAGTTAGGCATGATGAGGACTTTGACACGGTCTCCTTAGTCGTGACAGAACAGGATGAGAGGTCAATGGAGGTCCATGGAATCTACCGGCGGAACCTCCTAGGGATCAATGGCCGGCACCTCCAACACTGCTGAGATTGATTCAGGAACAGGCAAGGTTTCGGGCGCCGACTCGAGGACAGACAAAGACTCAGACAAAGACAAAGACAGACAAAGACTCAGATTTGTGGAAAGATGAGGCATTTTGGATGCTGACGCAATGCAACAGAATCGCATTCCTCTTCCACAATCCCCACTGTAAATGGAGAACCCATGCACAACAGGGCAAAGTCCATAAACTCTGTGAGTGATGACCAGGGTTCCTTGCAGACCAGCCGCGATCTAAGCACTAGGTATTCCTGTACATAGTCGTTGAGCGATTGAGAGCCCTGCTTGAGGACTAACAACATTCTTGCAATGTCCATACCTGGCCAATGTCCAGAAGGAAACCAGCTGGATCCTGAGGTGGCTGCGTATTCTGTTACTAACTGCTATGGGAACTAACAAGGAGGTAGAGACTGAACAGGGGAAACACTGAAACAGTGGGGAACACACTTCATAATAAGAGTTCTTAGAATACAATGCACAAAAACAGACAGGGGTAACAGTCCAGGGTGGACTGCCCTCCGGCGGAGCTCTGTTAATGTAATATATCATCGGGACACCTTTAAGTAAGTTGGTAAAAAATTTTTTTTTAATTTCTCACCGCAAATAATCAACTTAGCAAGTCTCCTTCAGGGTGTTTGTTTGCACTGTTGTGTTGTAGGTCTCTTTAATCTCTTATGTTATTTATTTTTTTTGAGTATCATGTTTGTTTGCTCGTTGTTGTTTGTTCGCTTGCATGTATTGTTTTGTGCTTGTTTGCTCTGGTGTGAGGTCGTTTGTGCTGTGTTTGTTTGCACCGGTGTGTTGTGTTGTTGATGGCTCTGATCTGTTGTGTTGGTCCTGATTGCTCCGGTGTAGCGCGATGTGTTTGCTCTGGTGTATTGTGCTGTCTGTTTTTCATTCTGCAGTGTATGTCAGTTCTCTCTCTCTTTCTCTCTCAGGGAGTGTCCTATAGATACCAATTACATCCACTCAGGAAAAGACAGCGCGAAAGAGAAGTAGGGATGGAGCAGAATGAGTGGGAGGGAATAGGACAGCGAATGCACAGGAGGGAGAACAAGTGAGAGAGAGAGAGAGAGAGAGAAGACGGCAGACAGACAGAGAGAAATTGGAGGAGAGAGATTCCGTCTGTGAGTGTAATAGTCTCCTGCTGTCAGACTCTGGGGAACGAGAGAGAGAAAGAACGAAGGAGAGAAATGGGAGGGAGATCATGGAGACGAAAGGATGTATAGTGACAGAACTGAGGAAAAGAGAGAGCAAGAGAGGCCGAGTTGCATGCACTGAGCATAAAAGACTAAAGTGAAGAACTGAAGGGGAGAAACAGAAGGAGGGATGTTTAAAAAGGAGGGATGAGAGAGAGAGAGAGAGAGGTGTTGCTGAGGAGAGCAGCGAATCCCTCCATTTAAAGTCTGATCGCAGTGGAGTGTGGTCTGCACAATGCAGGGCACTGAATATTTCATACTAGCCTGAGTGTAGGTTTATGTCCTGTATGTGTGTGATTTGTGTGCCTATGTAAATGCTATCATTTATGAGTGAATACGAGGAACCCTACTGTCCAGTAATGCAGTGTTTGTTAGTGCAAGTGTGTGTGTGTGTGTGTCTGTGAACCCTACATTTGAGTCTGTGTCCACTTGGACACATACATGCAGTCGTACACGAAGTGTGTGTGTGGTAATTATGAGAGAGGGGCTGCTTACAGTGAACAGCGCTTTGGTCTATTGTGTGTGTGTGCATGTTCGGTTGAGAGCAGAGGGAGTCTTTGTGCTGCCGTCCGAAATAATTCCCATCATACTTCAGTTCTCTGAGAACAAAATAACTCTGATTCTAACTGAAAAGAGAGAGAGTATATTGATGTTTCTTCTCATCGTACAACTTTTCTATCACCAGCAAACTTTGGAACGCACACTCACACACACACAAACACAATTACTAAGCTAAATGAAGACATACTATAGACTTCTGTAGTTTTATTTAATGCTGATTGATGTGGGTGGCAGGCAATCTAATATCACAGTATGACTAATACTACATCACCGTAATGGTATATATCACAATCTAGTTGTTTTTGCTGAAAATTAAATTACAAAAAGCTTAATATATTGCATAATGCAATAATGTTTTTTTTTTTAATAAGCTAGTTACTTAAATGCTTTAAAAATAAAAGGGACTTCAACTAATTTTATTAGACTGTGTTTTTGTAACGTAGTGAGCACAAACCAAAATATCAGGTTAGGCTATTTAAGTCTGGCACTATGTTTTGTTGAGTCACTTTGACATAGAAACAATAGTGCATTCATATACAATTATTAGTAGATCTATAATTATATACAGTACACATGGATTATATGATTAAAGACAATATGAAACAATAATAAATACAATAAAAGAATATAATAATTATATATATATAATACATATATTAGTGCTGTGAAACAATTAACTGCATCAAAATAAAAGTTTTTGTTTACATAATAAACGAGTATGTACTTTGTATAATTATTATTTTATATATATCAATGCAAGCACATGCATCCATATATTTAAATAAATAATAATTTGTTTATATATTAAATATAATATATATATTATAAAATATAATATAATAATAGAAATACATGTATATAAATGTTTACATTTTTAACATATATAATCTTTGTGTGTGTATTTATATATACATAATAAATAAACAGATGTGATTAATCGTTTGACAGCACTAATATATTAATATATGCAAAAGATATATAATTCTTAAATAATAAAATAAGAATTATAAAAAACTAAAAAAATTATTTTAATAAATATTATTCATTAGTAAAAAAAATATTCATAGAAGTTATTCATAAATATTGTCAGGAGATGAAACAGTTATTTCATCAAGTAAATAATGTGTTTTAATTGATTTCACTGATTCAAACCAAAACATCAATTCATTTTGAATATATCATTTTTCTTGTTTTAACTTCCATTTAATCCTGGGTGAATGTTAATTGTAAAGCCCTCCTCCCCTTAAAGAAACGATTTTGCGTTTTAGACTGAAACCAACAGTATTTATTATTAATTCCTACCTTTGAGGATTGAGGTTCTGTTAGATATAGCTATAACTTCTGTGGGTAATTTTGTCCCTGATGTATAGCAAAGTAAACACGACATTCACACTCGAAGCATATATAAAATTGGCCTCCATACATTGCAAACTCCCACTGATGCTTTCTTAATTTTGGGTTGCTTTATCTTCTGTTATTTTCGTAAAATGAACGAAAACAAAGCAAATAAACGGATAGCAGGTTGTGTTGCTTGAATGTAGGTTCAGGTCGCTTCGTCTTCAGGGTCAAGCTTCAGGTCATAGCGGTTGCCCCTGGTAACCTCCCCTGTCTGGTTGCATAGCAACCTTCTTCCTTTGTTCTAAAATGATTTAATTTATGGTTTATCGTCTTCACCCACCCCCCATTTTTTTCTTTCACCTCTCACTGTCACTCCCTCTATCTGTCTCTATATCTCTCTTTTTCCCTCAGGACCCTGTTCTCTCCTCTCTTTGCTTCTATCCATCACAAGTCTCTTCTAGGCTCCTGGCATCTGCCGGTGTGCATATGAGAGAGAGAGAGATAGAGTGATAGTGAGCGAGAAAGTGCTGGAAGTTGAGTCTATACTGCTGTGTTTGTTAGTGGTGCGAGTATGTTTATGGTGGCATTGTGGTGGCTGAGGTCACCGTGTGTCTGTTTGCTTGATAAAGAGATCTCATATCTCCTCCTCCTTGTAATTGACCTCTTATTTCTCAAAGTGCTTTATTGGCTGCAATTCACTCAATACCTGCCAAAGCACTAAGTGCTCTTTTTCATTGGCTACGTCTCAAAAGCTAGTGAGCTGCCTTGACAGCATTTTTGGAAATCATAGGCATAGGCTGCACTTTTGAGCATCGTCATTGGGCGTGTCTAAATGTTTGATTTTAATTAATTGGGCTGCCTCAATAAATAATCATCACCTTTGTGTTTAAATTCACTGCAGACAGCGTTTTGGTAATTATAAATTCTAGGCTCATTTGAAATGTATCTAGTGAGCTGTCTACCCAGACACTATTTGTGGGCATTGTATGTATAATCAAACAAACAGAAAACAACTAAGCTACAATTTTAGGCAGCTTTTTGTGCATTGTATGCTTGCTTGAATGTTTTCATTGAATCTTCATAAATGGAACATAGTGACTTGCCTACCTAGACAGTATTTTTGGGCTTTAATTTTTGAACATTCGAACATTCAAATGGAAATTATTGTGCTGCCTATCTAAGCAGCGTTTTTGGACATCGTATACATATTTAAACATCGACAGCACTTTTGGGCAGCATAGGTTTGCACCTACAGTAATGAGAATTGTGAATCCACTTTTGGGTGTTGTATGGTTTGTATTCAGGTAGCATTGGTAGCATGGTTTTTATGGAATCATCATTTGAATGCATTATCGAATGTTCAAAACAACCTATTAAGCTGTCTGTTTTGGGGCATCAAGCACATGTTTGAATGTATGAGCGTCCTTCCTATACGCAGTATTTTTGGCCATCTTAGGCAAGTTCAATATATTGAACAGAACAGCAAGTGAGCGGCTTACCTAGAAAATATTTTTACCCTGTCTGAAACAAACGCATCTTGGGCAATGCTGTCTAGATAGGCAGCTTACTATGTTTTGAGACCTAGCCGTTTTCTCTCTATCTCTCTGTTTCTCTGGGTCATTCTGTCCCTTCTTGCCCCCTGCTCAGTCTCTCTCTCGGGGGGGTAAGATAGTGAACTAACAATGTTTGACAGGCAGAGAGAAGGAGGGTGGCATTACCAACAACAACTGTGAAAAAGAGCGGGAAAGAAAAAAGCCAGAAAGAATGAATCCTTCAATTAATGATTTTGGGTTTGCAGTCGTTTAATGAATACTTCATCTGTTGTAGAGTGAGAGTCAGAGGTAATGTAAATATTTACATTGGATTATATTTTCTAGGAGATTTTCTATAGCGTCTTAACAGGAACTTTGGATTTTAGCTTGATCGTGCAACTCAAGCAAGCAAAAAATAGTTTGTGTATATAATGAAATAATATTGTTCCAGTATTTTTATTATTAAATCTATTAGTGTGAAATGTGGTCAGAATAACTGAAAAGGAAAAAGAGGAGGAAAGGATGAAAAAGGAGGGTGAATGACATAAGGGTAAGGGCGTTCACACCCAGGGGGGCAGTTTTATGTGTGTGTATGAGTGGACAGGGTGGGGCAGTTAATAGGGCAACAGCTGGCATTGAGTGGGGGGTTGGAGAGGGTCATGTCGACAAACCATCCCAATGACCTACTAATGTACTGCATACAGCTGAACAAGTGTCGACTTGAGCATGTGAACTACTGTACCATTCAAAAGATATCTGATTAGATTGTAAAAATTGTTGTTAAAAAAAATTATTGTGCCCACCAAGGCTGCTTTTATTTGATCAAAAATACAGTTAAAACAGTAACAGGGTGAAATATGATTAATGTTTTTCAAATTACTTTTTTCCAATTGAATATATTTTTAAAATGTTTTATTATTTCTGTAATGGCAAAGCTGAATTTTTGGCATCATTACTCCAGTTTTCAGGGTGACATTATCCTTAAGAAATCATTCTAATAAGCTGATTTTGTGCTCCGGATACATTTCTGATTATTATGATATTATGTTTGTGTCGCTTACTATTTTTGTGACGATCATGATAAATTTGTTCAACAGAAAAAACAGCATTAAATTCAAATAGAAACCTGTTGAAGATAAAAGCAAGAGTACTTTGTTCTTCAAAAACAGCTTTTGATTTGATTTCAAGAAAAATATCTGAACCTCTGTAAAACAACTACATTTTTACTTGAAAAAACTTTCTAACATAGCTAACCTAATGTTTTTAAAGAATATATCTTTACTTTTTTAAAAGTTAAGACATTTCTGATTAAGAAAATTAATTTGCAGTGTAAAATCCATTTACAGCATACAATTTTCCTTAAATATGTATATAAAGTATTTACAACCTTATGCATTTAAAATATACATAATTTAGTTATAACCTAACGTTTTGACAATGAATATGTTAATGTAATTTTTTAATCAAAATTCTAAACAGAATTCTAATTCTTACTCTGTTCAATCTCCATTGAGCTCCATAAACCAATATTTGGTCCCCCACACAAACTGCCAGACTACGATTATGCAAATATGCTCCAGCAGTTAGAAGATCAAACCAAATCATCATCAAATATACAAATGTGTGCAGTTTGACCGATCAATAAAGCAACAAGAACTTCATTTAGTCCCGCTGCTACACACACACACACACAAACAGCTGGACATCAGAGACCAACAGGATGTTTAGTGCCAATCAAACGTTAATCAGGCTGCAAAATAGACATCTACATATGCAGCAGAGGAAACAGAGAGAACGTAACACAGGCAGAGATACGGAGGAGAGGGCGAAGAGGTGAGAGAATACCAGAGGGAAAATATGGAGAGACAGAGGGAGACAGATGGAAGGAGGAGGAAAAATAAAGAAGTGAAGCACAGATGGAGAGAGATGAGAAAGGAGGAAAAGGGAAATGGAGAGATGAAGGGGTTATTTTTCACTGTCTGTTTTTGGACAGTATTTATTACACTTCAACCTGTGTTATCTCTCACATATAAACACTCATCTTCTCCCTCCCTCCCTCCCTCTCGTTTATTTCTCTCTGTCTCTCCGTTTGGCTTTCTTCGTCAGTCTTTTGCCGTATTCATCTGTTTATCTGTAATCTTTCGCTTTTGTCTCTTTTCAGCAGCCGTCCTCTCTGCTCTCTCTCGTCTATGTGAGGAGGGTGTAAATGATGTTGCTTTAAATATAGGCTGTGTGCTTTCTACACCCTCACACATTTGTGTGTGTCTGAACGAGAGACACTTAGAGAACGAGAGAGAGAGATGTGATAGAGAATGACACTGTCTGGGTGTTTTTAACTCAACCGTGTATGTGTGTAAATACTCTAAGGCAACGCTTCTCATCTGCTGGGTCGTGACCCAAAAATGGGTCACAGGGCTGCAGACAGAAGGATAAACAATGCTAAATGGGAATAATACATTGTAACTAACCATATGATTTTTATATGAATAAACAGGCTTATCTGCTGCTCAGAGGAACGAGAAAGCACTTTCCGTGTTTTGTTGTTTACAGCACATCAAAAGCAGTTTGTCCAGTCAAACTCTGCGCTGTTTCAGGACAAATTCTGTCGCTTTGTGGAAGGTGAAACAAGATGAATGTAAAATGCAGGCAACATTAAATACAGGGTTCACTAGCATTGAGGATACAAAGTTACTTTTGACCTGAATCAAAACCCTGTGAATCAACAATCAAATCGACCCAAAGGATTCACACAGCTTGGTTTGTTCATTTAATTATAAGCTGATTCTAAAAGCATGAAACAGAAACTCTTTTCTTCTGTTCAGTGGTATAACTGAGTGAAACAGCTCGCTCCTTGAACAAGAAAAAAAAATGAAGATTTGTCCTTCAGGGATTGATTGGATCATAGTCATTTACTAATTGCTGTGATCTCATTTGAGTGACAGGCTGCTGGATTGTTAGGCTGCAAGTCATCAGAGAAGAGATGCTATTGTGAAGAAGAGAAGTTTTTGATTAAAGAGGACACATGATTTTTTTTTTAAATGATGCACACAAATAAATACTTAATATTAAATAAATAAAATTTAAAAAATAAATAATAATATTCTCTCTATATATAAAAATAATTGTAAGTTTTAATTTCATAGTGACTTTAAACAATAATTTTGTTGTTGAAAAAAGTCATTTTTATCCACTTCAGTGTGGTTCCTTATGGAAAAGGTACAGCTAACTCTTAAATTAGGTATAAAACAAAGCATCTTTTAAAATTTATATTAGCTATATGCTAATGTTTTATGACATCACTTTTAAAAACTACTCTTTCAATGAGTCGACTCATTAACTTTTTACATGGTGCACTCTTAGATTTAAAACTTTGCAGGATGTTTTCATTCACTTAGAGATTAATTCATAAATCGGGGCACTTAATTTTGGCCCATTTGGAACAATATGCAGGTTAGTAAATGAGACAGAATTTTCATTATCAGTCAAACTATACCACGAATTTTGCTGCATACTAATAAGTGGCAGTGACATATACTTGTATACTCGTTCCAATCACGTGCAAATGAGACAGTAATGCCCTGCACCCTTCAGACTACTCACCTTAAGTGCTCTGCCCTTTGGAGTGAGTAGGACATAGTGGTGTTCTCTTTGAAATTGAATTCACCCATATTCTCTCTCTCCCCATCTCCACTTCACTCCATCCACTCAGTGATTAGAGTTGAGTCAGTGTCCTGACATAACCAGTTAAATGGATCAGATGCCATTTTGAGAGTCTCAGTAAGTGCCCCCTGCAGCAGTTGTCCACTGCACAGAGAGCATGTGTGTGACCCACTAATCGCTTATTAACTGCTAACACCGCTCTAATTGGTTGCCGATAAGTAGCCTGCACCGTATGCGCTAAGCTAAAGGCTAATTTTAGCTTATTATCTGTTGGCATAGGTTCATTGGGTTTAGAAAGCTAACACTAATTCTACCACTGTGTCGTTTGGACATTCACACACACATTGCCAGATGTTCTGTGATATAGATGCTGAGACTTAGTCTTTTCTCATCCCTTCTGCTCAAGCTCTATTTTTAAAAGCAGCGTCTCATTAAAGCCTTTTAGGCTAATCAGGCAGAGTTCGGCCGAGCTTCACGCCTGCCCGGTGCACCTGAATATGTCCCACATATTTGCCTGTGAAAAGCCGGCATTTGGCCTGCAGTTCAGTAGGTTAATCCCCAGTGCTAGCAAAACATCAGGCTAGAATTAAGCCAGTGTTTACTTTGAATCAATCCAAGACTGAGATCGACCAAAAGAGAGCATCATTAGGCTAGTGCGATATCAATGTTGGGCCAAGTTTAACTCAGCTCTCAGCCAATGTTAGCCTTGCAATTAGCAATATTTGCCCCATCATTCAGCCACATACGCCCAACATTCAGCCAAGTTTTGCCCCATGATTAAGTCCAGAGCTTGGTTATTGCCAAGCCAGCATTTGCCCAGCATTTACTAACATTAGCACTCCTTTCAAGCTGCCATTAGCCTAACATTCAGACAGCGCTTTGCCTAGAGTTCATTCAGCAATGGTCAGCATTAAAAAGGTCATCGATTATAACCTAAGTGGTAATTATTGGGTAAAGTGGAGCATGGGCCGCCCAGGGCGGAATTATCATACCGCTAGACGCACATTGGCATTAAATCTGGCCTTTATACACACACTCACACAGACACATTTCCAATAGAATGAGTTAAGTTGTCATCTTTTAGATACCTGGAGGGCTCTACAGGACATGTGTTGGATCAAACCTCAATCTCCCACACAACCAATCAATTAAGCAACCAATAAAAACTAAGTAGCACGTACCTGTGCAAAACTCAGTAGAAAATTATCTGTGGTTTAATGGATGTTCTGGATTTAGGGTGTTTCTTTGTTGTGGGTGCATGGTTGACCTATTGGATTTTTCTAAAATGTTTTAATGGTTTCATGAAATGTTATTCATCAAAAGCATGTTTAATGAAACTTTACAATCCTAAACAGTAAAAAAAAAAGTTAATTTTAAGGCCCTATGAAATTCAGTTTTTCCCATATTATGTATTAATTTTCTGGATTCCATTTGAATGGTTTTATTAAATATTATTAAATTATTAATATAATTTATAACAAAAACATCTCTAATTAATTGATTTTATAAGCAAATATTTTATTATTTGATTAATTTTTTCTCAGAAATACTGTGTTGTGTACTATTTCTTTCTGGTAAATCAATTCTGGTAAACATTTGTTTTAATGTTTCTTTAAAAATAATGTTTTAAAAATATATATTTTAAGTAGTATTAATACTACTTGAAGTTATACTGAACTTATATTTTGACAGCTTGCTGTGAAGACCTTTAGGTTTCTGTTTGTATATTATATGATAAAATGGTGTAAAATGCTCATGACTCTCTGAGCAGTTCAAGAGATTATAATATGTGTTCATGTACTCATATATTGAGGGGGCAGAAGCTAAAAACACTAGAAGCATCATGCTTCACTCCTGCACGTCTGTAACATTCAGTCACACAGAGATGCACCTCAATATTCACAGAAACTAGTCCACATCATTTTACAATTTAAGTGTAGTTGACCTAGACCTTGTATTCATCCAAAATGGGAAAAGTTGACTAATGTACTGGAGTAGTTGACTTTGACAAACAGACATTTTATGACCTCTCTTTTACACAGTCATTCTGGAGGTTGCCAGGGTGTTGCTATGTGGCTGCTTGGTTGTTCTAGGTCCTTTCAGAGGACCCACCACCAAGTTTCTTTGATGACCTGATTTTTACAATTTGACCTGGATTGGTCACTCCTTAAGTGCCTTTTTTACCAGATGTGAGCCACACTTCAAATTATTAAATTGTATTATAGCAAACAGTAATAGCACAGGCTGCATGATTTAATGTATTATTTATCCATGCATCAAAAATGGAGCAGGATAAGTTACATGTTGAAATGTAATGCTTTTTTAAATCTCTTATTCCGTACATAAGCATGTGAGATATGAGCAAGCAAAACTAATTACATATTTCTTTTGTGATATGCTATATATGTCAGTCAATGTTTTAATTATCATACCTGTTCAGTTTCCTTCCTCTCTCTCTTTTTTGCATTTCCTGGTCTTTCTGGCAATTCTCACAGCATGAGTTACAGGCACCGTTAACAATGCCTTTTTCGTTTTTTTTATCACAGCACTATACACAGCACTGGCCTCAAAGATCATGATGATGGGGCGAAGCATCTAATTTTCACCTAAGTCTCACTCTCATTTTCTCCCTGTCTCCTCCTGTCTCTAACTAGAGCTCATTTCATGTCAACTTGTTTTTTTTGGTCTTTTGACTCTAAAATCTTCTCATTTATTTCTGTCCTGTTTTTCAGATGATGACCCCTTCCAACCGGTGACCCAAGATGAGACCGTGGCAGTGGGTGGCGTGGTGACCCTGACCTGTAGTGTGAAGGAAAATGATAACTCCTCTCTCCAGTGGTCCAACACGGCTCAGCAGACTCTGTACTTTGGAGAAAAGAGAGGTGAGACTCACCCGTAATTTTTCGAAACCTGTATGCCTTTTTTTTTTTTAAAGATAAAAACAGATGTTTTGCAAAATGTCCTGGCTGCTATTTGCCCGTATCAATAAAATGAAAAAAGCACCAAAAAGTACTAAATTGTTAAATATATATCTAACTGCCATAACTTATTCACAACCTTCATTCGGTCTGGCTACATTGTTTAGCAACTTTCTCTTTTCTCGTGCAATTTTAATAATTTGATAATTTTTACATTTATTTATTTATTTAGTACAATATCCTTTTCCCACAAAAAGTGTCAAATTGCAGATAAAACTGGTTAAATTCTGGGTAAATGGCAATTCACATTGATTTGAACAAACGGACATTAAATGACCTCTCTTTTACTCTCTTTTGTAATTTGTAATTTGCAATTACTCACCATTTTGGTCTGAACAGGAAATTGATTTGCGTCGGTCCCTTCCTAAGAGATTTCTACAGAGCTCTCAGTCCCTCAACGCCAAACACAAAAACAGCGCGTGAGACACCTTCCTAAAACATTAATATCACCCTAAAAACAAACAGGTGGCTCTTTGATAACAAAAAGCGAGGTGATGGAGAGAGAGAAAGACAAAAAGAGAATAGAGGGGTGACCTGATTAAAGGGGAAAACAAAAGAAGGCGACAAGAGAGCACCATGAAGAAGCAGAAATAGAAAACAGTCTATTGAATGAGAAGGAAGGAGTGATAAAAGAAAGTAGGAGAGAAATACAGTGTCACAGATAGACTTTGAAAAGTCACTTTTTTAAACTATTTTTTGTTTTCACATCCAAAAAACCCTTAAAGGGGTCATACAAAGCCAATTTTCCACAAGCTAATATGATTCTTTAGGGTCTTAATGGAAAGTTTATAATATAGTTTGTTTTATGATTTCTCTAACATAGTTTAAAAAATGCAAATTTTACGCTGTCAAATACAGCTCTTTTCAAAATCACTCTGTTCTGTGTACTTCCTCTTTAAGGATGTACTCACACTAGGCAGTTTGAACGTGCCCGAGTGCATGGAGCACGGAAAAGGACACGTGATGGCACTTTTTTGCAACGATCCAAAACCAACATAGCGGTAAAAAGGTCACTTCGGTCTACTGCAGAGGTGCAATGTTTGTTTAACAATAGGCTGTAAAAGGGGTGTGGACTACAGCGGACCAAACGACTCAAAAATACTATCTACAAAGTAAACAGAGCAATGGACTCCATCGCGCTCAGAGAGGGTACCGCTCTTCCTGTTTATCCTGAAACCGTCGCACCATAATGACGTAAGCGTGCTCCGGCACGAATGCTCACCCTATGTGAGTGCAGGCCAGAGGGGGAGTGGGGAAGGGGGACAAATGTACTAGGGCCCGATTCACAGAAACCATGCTTAGTGTGAGTACACCCTTAATCTTCACGAGCTCCGCTGCCCCTGCCCCTCTTTTCCGAGGCACTCTCAAAGGATCTTTTTTTAGTCGTATTCATAGTGAAACTTGCTAATACGCACATTATTAGGAAAGGCGATTTGCAAAGATTCATTAAAAGACATTATACTCACTACTTCTGTAGGTGAGGCTGGATCATGGATGATTCGCGCGAACATAAACGCATTTCGGTTGATCAAGAGCGTGTTTTCCTTCAGAACCAAATGTAAAGTTAATCCTCCGCGTCTTCAGTCACTCAGGGGGTAAAGGACTACTGCTATGTTAATTAATACAACAAAACGCCTCAATCTCTTAGGAGTCTTGCTTGTCTCTGTGTCTCGGTCTGATGACGGCTCACTCAGGGCGGGGCTGAGGTCACACACCAGTTCAGTCTGTGTGACACGCTGCTGTCAATCATCTATTGTGGGAGTCGCCTCTGTTGGTGTGACGCCACACTGACATGCATTTGAGAATGGCTTGATTTCAGAAGGGGCAACTTATTTTTATTAAATTAAAAGAAAACTACTGGGTGGATCTTTGTCATTGTAGGGTGGTTGTGTACACACACTCACTTTAAGAAAATGTGTTTTTGTAGTGCAGAAAAGAGCGCAGACCAAAATGAAAGCGGGAGACGCACACATACATAGTGAGGAGAGATGAACAGATTAGTGTGGAGAAGCGATGGATGGGTGGATGAGCAAAAAAAGATAAAGGGAGAAATGACAAAGGAGGAGTGTGTGCATGAAAGAGCAGGATGGAGGACAGAGGAACAGCAGCTGATGAAGACAAATTAAATGCCCTTCACTTACTGATAAACCATGAAGCACACACACATTTACTGTAAATCTGTGTTAGACAGTTCTCCTTTTGTTCAAAGGTGAAGTGTGTAATTTCTGCACCATTAGCAAAAATAATAACTTTTCAAACAGGTTTTCCCGATCACTGCCAGTCAGTGATGGGGTGGTGGGGAAGTAGGGCTGGGCGATATATGCAACATATAGCAGACGACTCATTTGCTAAACTGAACACGATTTTGCGTAGCTTGACAGTGATCTACGGCTTCCGTGTATTAAGTGCTGCTCTGTTTGAAAACAGGTGATGGAGATTTACCGTTCATCAATGAACCGGTGCCGCTATTTGTAAATTCTATGGGTATAGCTTCCGGTCTCATACGAATCCAGCTATTTTTAGCTGTACAAAACAGTTAATTTTGCTGCTTGATATTGAAAATTATTGGGTCTAATTGTGTTATTGTAATATATTATCTTAATTATGAACACACTGGTTTGTAGTGCAAACAGTGTTATTTTCCTCGTTATTTACCTAAAGCGTCTAATGAACCGGAAGCTTCAGCCACAGGCTTACTTTGCACTGAGGAAAAAGGTGGATAACATGGGATATATCACCCAGCCCTAGGGTGGAGGGGCTTATGCTACATAGCACGTGACTGGATAAAAGCTGGTATAGTACAGGATGAATCATCAATAATTTTTACGTAAACCTGTTAATTGTTTTTGTTAATTGAAATAAAGCAGAAATAAGATAAAAATGTTAAAAGAAAACTAAATGAAAATTAGAAATGTTTTGACAAAAATGTTTGTTAAAGTACTAAAATCACTTAAATGAAAATGTAAAAATTAAAAGTTAATAGAGATAAAAAAAACAAAACTAAGCAAATTAAAAAAAAATATTTATAAATTTTACTAAAAAAATTAAATAGTAAAACTAAATTCTAAATTTTAATAAATGCTATTACAGCATATAAGAGAACCATAGAAAGGCTGTATTTAAATGTTAAAATCTGTTAAAGTGGACAATTAGGACTACATTAACATATAGATCACCTTATTAAATTCTTTATTACTCTTTTATGAAATTTGATTACATTTTTACCTTTTGAGAAAATTGTTCATCGCTCTGATGATTAACTACAGTTCTAGCCAATCAGGGCAGAGGTCTTTTACTTATGGAATTCCTTAATGTGCATCTTGTTCTTTTCCAAGGCTAATACAAACCTAATCTGAGGACTGACTCTTCACTGTCATTTTGTCTGGAGAAGTATGTGTAGTCAATATCCAGTGTATCTACATGGGTTGCTATAGTAATAATGTCAGAATCAGCATGATGCCAAGAGACTTTCTCATACAACAACGGAGAGTAGCTGTCAGGAAAGAGAGCACAGAAAGCTGCAAACTTTGCCTTTACTCATGCCTGTCATCCTGCTGTGGTGCTGAACTCACAAGATCTGTAAGAGAACAGAGGCATTTTATGCATTCATGCATACATTGAGACTAAAACTGCTGACTTGCTCCCTATTCACGACATCACATCACAACGTCACATGGGTTTTTAGATGAAGAAAGAATAAGCGAAAATGAATGTACGATATTGCACTCTGTATGATGTTCAAGACTCGATTCAAAATGAGGGACAAAAAACTGCTTTGAAATCTGATCTGACCTTTTATACTTAATATTCGTGAGATGTCACATGGTTTGCTAAATGAGGAAAGAGTAACGAAAATGTGTGACCTTTTAGACTACAAAAAAAAATTTAAAAAAAATCATAATTGAACTAGATTTCAAATGAATGTAATGCTAATCAGGTTTGTAATATTGCTTGTGTTTTATAACTACAAAAAACAAGCCTGATGTAGCAAAAAAAATGGAAGAGTTGGAGAGATGGTGGTAAGTAATCACATTTAAAATCACAATAGTTTTGGTGCCAGACACCTTGACTATCGTTATCAGTGAACTTCAGAGGGAAAATAAAATGCTAAGAAATTGTATGACACCTATGTAGTGTATGTGTTATTCTTATCTGCTCTGTCTTTTTCAGCACTGAGAGATAACCGTATCCAGTTGGTAAAGTCCACGGGCACGGAGCTGATAATCACCATCGCGGACGTTCAGCTGTCAGATGATGGAGAGTACACCTGTTCAATTTTCACCATGCCTGTACGGACTGCTCGAGCCACAGTTACTGTACTTGGTATGTATGTGTGAGTTTGCATTTTGGGTCAGGGTATTAGAAATCAGTGGACATTGTTATTGATATAGGGTGAATTCGGGTGAATTGAGGCACTTAGCCATTAAGATGACTAGGGAAAAATGGCCCAGTCATCCTGAATTAACCCTATTTTTAGAGTATTCCTCATTCCTCTTCTCATATTTCACTGAAAGTCAATGAGACTATGATGGGTGCATTTAGCATGAGAAATTGTTTGTTTAATGGCCTTTTAATTATTATATTTTGTGCCATCTGAAAGCGAGGCTTTTTTATTAGATGTTTGTGAGAGCTCTCAAAGTGGTGTTTTAGCCACAAATGTTCAATCACGGAAATGGTGATGCATCTGACACCATTATAAAATTAAAACATTCAATCAAACAAAGCTGGAAGACAGACATCGCTAGATGCTAAAATATTTAAATAAGTTTAGAACCTTGAATCTTGTTATTTAACATGGCATTATGTAAACAATTGTTTTTCATAATTAATGTAAATAATAATAATTTGCTTATGAGTCAGACACTGGTCATGCTTAGTGTTGGAAAGGTTACTCTGGTTACAGGTTACAGATTACAAGGGACCCTATTTAAAATGTAAATGTTACTTTATTAAAGTAAATGATTATATTATTATCTTTTCTAATAAAGGTTTTCAACTGTTCATCTTCAAACATTTAAACCAGACAGGGTTAACCTTACAGCAGTGCTCAACACTGATTAATGTCAGACTTTCAAAATTCTTCATCACATGAAAATTAAGCCACCACAAAATCAGACTTCATCACCTCTTTATTTTTTTACTTTGAGATCATTCTGAGGTTAAATACTGATTATAAATCAACACACATAGCTATGAAAAGAAACACTGGCATATAACAATGTCTTGAAAAAAACAATCAATCTTAAAATAAAGCATACACATAAATACTGTGATTTTATGAACTGATATAATGTTAATATACGTACTGACATCTGTTTTGTGCCTTTCAATTACACTGATAAGCACCAAATGCAGGTGATAATGAGAAAGTCACGTGATGAATCAAAGCCCATCACAAGTAGCTTTTAAATGAACATATACAGGTCCTTTTGAAAAATAATAGCATATTGTGATAAAGTTCATTATTTTCTGTAATGTTCTGATAAACATTAGACTTTCATATATTCTAGATTCATTACACACAACTGAAGTAGTTCAAGCCCTTTTATTGTTTTAATATTGATGATTTTGGCATACAGCTCATGAA
>JAUMHQ010000031.1:2233925-2249542 GCA_032361165.1 Enteromius paludinosus | reverse complement strand
TGCAAAGACAAATATTATGGTATGTTTCAGCTTGATTTAAGCCACCATTATTTGGCTGTGTTTATAAACAGACATATGAAAATTATGTATCTGTGTCCTGTTATTTATCTTTTGGTATGCATTTCAGAAAGAAAAATGGTTAGGATACAGGTGTAGTTTCAAATAGTGATTAATCATGATTAATCCACTGAAAATCCTGATTAATTTGATAAAAAAGTTTAATCATTTGACAGCCCTGATATATATATATAACTATATACATACAGATGAAAACACTGTAAAGGCATAAACTAAATAAAATATACACATTATAATGTAAAATAAACATTACTTTCAAATTTAGTTTCTTTAGGCTCATCGGGCAACATAATCATAAAATGTCTATGTTATGTTCAACAGGCGTTAAGAAAACATGTTAATTTCAAGTACTCATATCGCCGACAGTAGTAGTACAGCCTGGATATTCTTGTTTAAAAAGCGCAGTTGCAGCCCTCAACTGATGTTTGTCATGTTTTGTTTTGGCCTGAAGCACAACCCTCCATCTATCTCCCAATCATGAAGTCAAAGGTGTTTCGGCATCCAGGTTGCCTGCTTGGCAGAAAATACAGTGCATTTCATTTCATTCATTGTCATGTAAGAAAACAAGCATCTGAATCTCAGTCATTACATGTACAGTATAGTAAATCCTTTATGTCTCAATCCGATTTCACAGCATTACATTAGTCAGCTGGGTGTAGTTTCCAGATTATTTACTAAATGAGGTTCCTTCTCCTTCAGCAGGCTGTAGAATTCTTCTTTTACATCAGGTCCTCCAGACTCAAGACCATCCAACAAGAGTCTCATTTTCTTTTGTGGTGTTTCTGCAGCCTTAACTTCACTGTACTTTTCACTATCAATCATATCTTTGCTCCTCAGACAGTCAGCAATCCCCATCACTGATTTAACTCTTGCAATAAGTTGATCACTGTATTTGTGTACAAATTCAGCTCCTGATCAAAAACAAACAAAGACTTAAAGTTACTTTTTCAAGTTACTTCATGTGATTCTTCAAGAATATGCATGATACAGGGCTCCTGCAGGTTTTATGAAGGTCAATTTTTTAAAGATCTTTTTAAGACAAAGTAAAGAAAATTAAAGACAACACAATGCATAATAGGTTCTCAAAATATAAATAAGGGAAACAGAAAATTAGTTGTTTTAGTAATTTACAACTCAAAGGGAAATGTTTTCATTCCTTGTTGACGTATTTATTCTGGTTGTCCCACTTTATATTTATATTATTTATGCATTTATTGTGTACATGCATGTTTTCCATTGTACTTATATATTTGTAAAAATACAGTACCTATAAGTATTTACATGTTTAATTAACTACTGTAATTACATTTATAATTACACTATTGACCCATCCCTTACACCTTAACCCACCCTTAAACCTACCAATAACACCAAACCTGTCCCTAAACTTCTGTATCCCACCTCAAAAGCAGCGTTGTGTGCAGTGTTTTGCAATACAATATGACCACAATAGGTACATTGTACTTATTTTTAGATGTGAAAGTGACTTGTGGCCAGGTATGGTGACCCATATTTGGAATTTGTGCTTTACATTTAACCCATCCAAAGTGAACGGCAGTGAACACACACCCGGAGCAGTGGGCAGACAATGCTGTTGCGCTCAAGGAGCAGTTGGGGGTTCGGTGGCTTGTAAAGGTCTAACCTCAGTCATTGTATTGAGGGTGGAGAGAGCGCTGGTTAATCTCTCTCCTCACCTACAATCCCTGCCGGACCTTGGACTCAAACCCACAACCTTGTGGTTACAGGTTCAAGTCTCTAACCATTAAGCCCCGGCTGCCCCCGTGGCTATACTGTAAGTACATGTTGTGGCGGGAAACCCCTGTAGGACATCAGCACCACGGGCCAATCAATCACAGAGAAAACCAAATAAAAGCAGAGGAAACGGAACATTCGAGGAGACGCATCTCCACGCTGCCTGAAGCTAACGACTGCCTTTCTTTCTATCTCTTACCAGAATACTCGCCGTGACTGCTTGGCCCTGCCACCACACTCATCGGGAAGAGCACCGCCTCACAGATCACCATTCATTGGGAAGGGGAAAAAGGATTCACCGCAGCACTTACCTGATGTCTCACCGCACCGGCAAAGTTACTTCTTCACTCTTTCCATTACTTCGGTCAATAAAATCCACCCTTCGGGGGTTAAACACAGTGCCCTTGTCACGTTGTCTTCTTGCTGTTGGTCACAGTTGGTGGAGAATTGCGGGCACTTATAAAAACAGCGAAAAGACACCGGCAAGGGACGAAGAGAAAAGTTTTTTTCCAGTCGCACGCTTCTTCATTGTGTTTATGTCATGAGCCGGGTTTGACTTTCTTGTTGTTGTTGGGTTTTTTTTCCCTCCGTGTCTATGTTTTGCATCTCACTTGTGTTCAGCTGTAGCTCGTTTGGATTGGTGCTCCCTGCAGATTGATTCGGCACCTGTGGCCGCTTTACGCTAATTGGCGTCTCTATTTTTCCTTGTCTGTTTTGTCTGTCTTTGTCGGATGATTGCGTGAGTGAGAGAACGTGTTCTTTAGTCTGGCTAAACTGCTTACTACTTTTTTGGAGGAATGTTTGTCTGAAGTCTTGTCCTGTCCCGTCTCGTATTTTTTGTGAACACTCGCTTATAGTTTTTTTTGCAGAGAGACCTGATTCTCTCTTCGGAAAGGACTCCGGCTGTGGAGAGCTCGCGGCCTCGCCAGTCACTTGGTTCTCGCTGAGAGTGGTTACTTCGAGCCCCGGACCGGTCCTCAAGTTTTGTGTTACGTTTTTGTTTCTTTTAGTATTTTTCCTGCATCCTACTAAGACATTACCTTTGATCCTGTTTCCCTGTGCGCAGTGTGCGGAAGTGGTGATCTCCCTTTGCTTTGAACATTAAAGAACTGTCATTTATTTGAAGAGACTGTTTATGACCCTTTTTCCCTCTGTATCTGCGCCACCGCCTGACAGTTTACTCACCCTCACTTTTTGTTCTTAGGCAACCGCTACCTGATCCGTGAGCCGCAGCCACCCGATTAATCCCAAAACTCACCTCAAATGTTTGAAATGCTGGCCAACATGGAGGGTTGGCACCAAAATGCCTGGGTTGCGGTGCTGGCTCCATTACTCACCGGAGAGGCGCAACGAGTGTATTTCTCCATGCCGGTTGACGAAAGAGACTATTATAATGCTTTAAAAAGCGCTGCCCTACCCCCGAAGGGTGGTCCAGGAGCGACGCCCGCCGGAGGATACCCATCGGCCAGTACTGCAGCCGTTCAGCCCCCGCGAAGAGCTGATGACCACCGACCCACCTATTCCACCATCAAAAGTTTGGATGGCTGGTTGTGTGGTACATCAAGAGACACCCCGGGACGGGCCCCGAACCAGGGTAGAAGTGCAGGGCCGAAACTACGCCGCTATCTTGGATTCTGGCAGTGTAATCACTCTAGTGAGACCCAACGTGTTGGGACCCCGGCCAGTCTCTTGTGGTTCCCTACCAATCACGTGCGTCCATGGAGACACTCGACAGGTACCTACTTACCTGGTCACACCACGTCGAGGAGGAAAGAAATGGAAGTTAGAGGTGGGAGCTCTACAAGACTTACCTGTTCCTGTGTTGATGGGCCACGACTGGCCGTGGTTTGAAGAGGCCCTGATCCGTACCACACAACCGGCCCCACCATCACGCCGCAGGACACCGAGGCAGTCGCGGGGTGCCCAACGCAGACCAGCCCTTCTGACAACGGACAGCGGGAGAGATGGTGAGTCCCCCTCTCGTAATGCTAATGTCTATAAGGATGTGTTTCAACAGGTCACGGGAGGGGGCGCTTTCGGGTGGCCCAACGTGAAGATGACAGACTTGCTGGAGCCAGGTTCGGGCCCGGGAGGACCAGGAGATCCACCCCGGCCCTCACCCTCTCCCGCACTTCATCATCAGAAACGGTTTACTGTACTGTGTCGCCCAGCGGAGGGGGGAGGTAAAACATCTCTTAGTTGTTCCTAAAAATAAGACAGAAACAATTTTGGAACTGGTTAACTCTCACCCACTGGCAGGTCATTTAGGAGCCCAAAACACGCTGCAGAGGATCAGAGATAGTTTCCACAGGCCTGGGATTCAAGGCAGAAGTCAAGCGTTTCTGCCAAGAATGTCCGACCTGCCAGCGGATATCTCCAAGGAAACCTCCCCCCAGCCAGCTTATTCCGCCTCCCATCATCGGGGTACCCTTTGAGAGGATCGGGATGGACCTTGTGGGGCTGCTGCCAAAGTCCCAGACGCAACTGGATTCACCCCGTTTGAGTTGCTCTTCTGACGCCAGCCCAGGGGATTGCTCGACGTTGCCCAAGAAGCCTGGGAGCAGCAGCCGGCAGCCCACCCGAGATGAGGGAGAGGATCGATCGGGTCATGCCATTAATCCGGGAGCACTGGGTCCAGGCGCAGCAGGCCCAACAACGCCACTACAATAGGGCGGCCCAACCACGGATGTTCCAGCTGGGAGATCGAGTCATGGTCCTTGTCCCCACAATGTGTAAATGTGACCTGTCCTTTTTTTAAGCATAGATTCACTTAATTTTGTTTAGTCTTTAAGAAAACAAGACATGCAATTATTATTTTCTGAATGTAATTTATGTTAAGTGTTATTTTGTAGAATGGAAAATGTAAGCCTTTAACAACTTTTTTATGACCCACAGAAACCATGGACAGAATCAAAAGAACAAAAATGTTATTGAAATGTGGTGCATTCGATGAACTGAAGTCTAACCTTTGAATGTTCTTTGAGCAGGAGGTTTTACACCTTGACTTGTTGCTGATAATAAAAAAAGACATTGGAGATCACTGTAAAATACCTTTCATAAACATTTTCAAGTTATTTCAGAAGTATCTGTTTGTTATGTCATGGCATAACAAATACTGTTTCTGTGTCCAAGATTTTTAAATGTTAACATTGAGATGTAACATTAGTGAACCAGATTATTTGGACTGTTCAAGCAAATAAGATGAACCACAATTTCTTCAATATGGCAACTGCTCTAGTTTTATGAGGTGTGTTTAGTTTGTATTTATGTTTACTGTAAGATCATCTGTTTAATGTTTTCATCACTGATAAAAAAACAAAACAAAAAAAACATAAACTGATATATGTATATAGTTAAAGTACAGATGGCTACATTTTGTTTGTGGCTTATGTAGCTATTTTTAGAAAAAAAGAGCCAGTTTCATGACTACCTGTAAGAAGGATTCGCCGTCTGTTCCACACTTCTTTCCCATCTTCAGTTTGGTCCAAAACACCCAATCTGACCTCATTGATGCTGACATTCAGAAAAACTTCAAACGTGGGATGATAGTTTGGGCCAAAATTATTACACTCAAAAATCTCACTCTGAAAAAAATTATAACAGTATGTAACACAACAAACTCTTTCAAAGCCGCTTTTCAGAAAATCTTAAGGTTAATGCCTATAACATTTTCATGCCTTGTAGCCATGTTTCGCAGATTAAAGCAAGGGAATTTATTTGAGTGTGGATTATCATATCGGAAAATAAACAGCAATTGACTATATTATTTCTATTGTTAATTTTATTTTCTAATGTTTATTTTTTTCTTTTGCTTAAGGAAAACTGTCTGTTACCTGATATCTATTGATAGTGAATCAAATTAAGTCAATCACGAGCTTCTGAATCGAAATGAACTTTTCAAGACATCTGTGTCAATTTCCAGCCCTAACATACAGGTGCATCAAGGAAAATGTCACGGAAAAGTTCATTTATTTCAGTAATTCAACTCAAATGAAAGTGAAACTCGTGTATTAAATAAATTAATGCACACAGACTAAAGTAGTCTAAGTCTTTGGTTCTTTTAATTGTGATGATTTAGGCTCACATTTAACAAAAAAACACAAAAATTAGAATACTTCATTAGAAAATGTATTATTATATAGTTAAAATTATATTAATTATTAAGAAAATAAAAATATATTACCTCAATTTGGCTCTGCATGGAGGTGATCAGTTTGTGGCATTTCTGAGGTGGTATGGAAGCCTAGGTTTCTTTGACAGTGGCCTTCAGCTCATCTGCATTTTTTGGTCTCTTGAACCAAAGACTTAATCTACTTCAGTCTGTTTGCAGATTTATTTACTGTACATTAGTTTCACAGTTTGAGTTTAATTACTGAATTAATAACATTCTAATTTACTGAGATGCACCTGTAGATCCACTATTTAATATTAGTGTGATTAATATATAACAGCACACTTAAATTTAGTATATTTTAAATATATTTTTTTATATATTTAGTATATGTATAAAGGGTTATTGATTAAATACTGTTACCGCGGGTTGCACTTCACAATCCTCTGGCTGACAACACAGACTGTATTTTCTGCCAGGAAACAGATGACACTGTGAACTTGTCTCTATGTATTTCTTATCCTGGTGGTAGTGCTGGACCTTGAGGAAAGGGGGCGAAAGTTTGACAAAAAAAGTCTAAATTTGAACCTGAGTAAATTTACTTAAGCGGTTACTTTCACAATGCATTTCAGAAAAAAAAAAACACTTTCTATGAAACACTTTTCTATAGTATTTGTTAAAGGAGCTTTAAATGATTCAAATTTTGTTAGAATACTCAGTTAAACAAAGAGAATGGTAAAATGAAATCACAAAAATACGTTCAAAAAGCAGTACCTCTGATACTGGAACATTCCCGGGAAGCAAGTGGACATTAAGTATTTTCTGTTCCATAGTTACTGGTCGAAGAAAGAGCAAAACCTGGCCATCAGTGGGGAAGCCAAGTTTTGTTTTGATCCAAATGAGTCCAAAAAGACTGAGGTCTCTGATGTCAATGATCACATGAGTTTCTGTCACTTTGAGCGGCTGTATTATTTCTACATTACCACCAGTGAAATGTGCTACAGCCAAACCCTCCTTATTTTCCTCTGCAAAATACATTTAAGAATTGTGTTGAAATATGTATCTTGTTTGGTTAAATACATGACATTTTTACATTTATTTCTTATTGTTTGATAATTAATAAGACAGTATTATTGATCATTAAGATCTCTCATCACACTCCTTGCTGATTATTTACATGGATATTATTTACATAGATATCTGCAGTTTCAAATAATTTAATATATAAATTATCAGACACTGTTGTATACAGTTGTCAAGCACTGTGAAACATATTAATATTGCATTTAGTATGTAGAAATAAACCTACCAGGGAATATCACACAGTGTGGAAGGTGCAGTTGTGAGACTGAACCTGCAGCACAGTCAATGTTGTACAAGGGACCTGCAGGCTTCATCTGACCCAAACCATCTAACAGACAAGATTCCCATGAGACAATGTTATACAGCATCTTTCCTTCACTCTTCATCTCAAACAAAAGGTTGGTCAGCTTGCAATGAAACAGACCAGCATGTAGACACAGAAACCTGGTGGGGAGAACAATCTGTTTCATATCAAGTCATAACTACATGCATCTTAAATCTCAAAAATAAATAAATAAATACACACACACACACATATATATAGTACACAGTGTGTGTGTGTGTTTATTTAGGCATAAAATAAATAATTGTTTTGTAATTAAAGTGTATTTATCAATTACCTGTATGTATTCTTGTGTTTGTCCTCATCACCTCTCTGAATAAGTTCAGGTATGAACACTTCGGCATCTTTTGAGAACTGAAGTACGGAAAAGAAGAAATTAATAGTTTATCCTAAAAACACTATAATTAAAAAGATTAAATGTTACATTTCTCCAGTTCACTCTAATATGTGTGTGTGATGAAATACTGTGAATCTACAAATAGTTTGGAAGCTATTTAAAGGCATATTGCTGAAATAAATACAGGTACTGGCAAGAAAAGAAAAAGAAAGAAAGAAGACTTAATGGCATAACTGCTACTCACTGACTGTTCAGCTGATGATTCAACTTTTAATGCAGAGTAAGACACAGAATCTGAACTCTCTCCTACTGCCAGACAAACCTCAATTCAAACACTTTCAGACAATTAAGAACAAGTGCAAAATATCTCAAATTTAAATTGAAAAGAAAAGTAAAGAATCAGATCAGGTTGTATGTCTGGTACAACATTATGCTGATATGTCCAGAATGGTTGTTTGAAACTCAGTGACTTAAAAACACTGAAACAAAGCCACTGGATTTATTACAAGAAAACTCAGCATTTTCTGTCTTCATTTATGGCTAAAAAGTAAATATTACACTGAGATGATATTTGCATTCTCCGTTGTGAAATTTTGCTTACTTTTACTTTCCTCTTTTGTGATCTTCTTCACATATGGCTGAATAAACAGGGATGTACTCCAGCTATTTGGAATAACATTTAACACTGAAAATGACTTTTCTTGCAAGGTTATTGTTTTCTGTATATCTCAGAAAAATAGCATCCATATTAAAATAAAGAAAAGGCTAGTGAATTGTATAATAAAAATCGTACACAGTTAGAGTCCAACCCATCCGCTTCAGTGGTTCCATCAAGGACTGGATTGGCACCTGGATTTTTTTCCTGATATTTAAACTGAAATACATCGTAACACATTTATTAATTCATATTTTTTTATCATGAGACTGTAAGAGCTTCTGGTTTACATGGACAATGACTGGGAAAACCCTAATGTTTAACGTTCATTTAAAAAAAATATTATGTCATATTTTTGAAGTACAATTTTCACAAATAACAACAAAGTTACATGAAACCCACTTTAATGGCCAGATATTAAGTTACCTGAAATCAATCAGATTGGGACAGGCCTGAATGAGGCATAGGATTTGATTGGCCAGTGTGTTAGTCAGATTGGAAACATGCAGACAGACTTTCTTCAAATCAGACACAGATTTCAGGAACGTCAACAGACGAACTTCTTCTTCCTCAAGACCGCTTAACAACAACAACAAAACATTTGTATTTGAGTTAAATATTTACATAAAATCTTAAATCAAAAAGAAAGTAAGGATATTGTGATTCCTATTCATTTAATCACATCAAATAATCTTTTTGGAAAAATTATATAAGGGTTATTTGAAAAAAATTAAGCTTTCACTCACAAATAACTGTAACTATTCACAGCCCGCTCATTCTGCAATTTTACCAACTTGATGGTGGAAATCAGTGAGTCTGGACAGGTTAGAGTAAATTCTGTCGTTAATGATGCTTCTGTATCCACTGATGAGCAAACAGACAACCTGAAGCAACGAGATATATGGACAAACATTAGTGCAGGAAAAGTGTAGGATGAGACTATATGCTTCAGTATGTAACAAGTGAGATAAATGCTGGTGGTATGGAGCTTCTTCTTACGTGATATCTTTATCTCTGACAGACACAATCTCTGGGCAGAACACAGTTCCACTGTTTTCAAGCAGCTTTATACTGGCATTTGAAATAAAGGTATTTAAAGTGCATTAATTGGTAATCAAATTATATTTTTCACCAAACGTATGAATAAAAACAACTGCTTTTGTTCAATGTTATTTTTAAATATATTATTTAATATACTTTACATCAATTTTTGCAGGATCTTCCCTTCACCAGCAGCTGTGATCAAACAAACAACATCTTCTGAAAAGCAATCCATCATTAACCTTTGTAAGTAAAAAAAATAAATCATCAGGTATTTAATACTCCTTATACACCAGTTTATGTTGTGATAGTTTGACTTAGGTTGAGAATGTTAATGCCTGAAATTCACTCACCACAGCTCTTTACAGTTGTACAGTTCAGGTTGGAGCATCCTCAGACTATCAGGTGTTACATAGAGTTTCAGTTTTCTGATGTGTTCACAGCACTTTAAACAATACTTCAACACCCAACAGTCTGTCATTTTCAGAGGTGTATTCGACAGATCTATCAGAACCAAACCTTCCAAGACCTTTTGAACATAGCTCTCCTCATGAAGCTCATACAGACAATGGAGAATGAACAGCATGTCTTCATTTTGATATCTCTGTGAATATGTTCTGATCCATTCCTTAAGCTGACTTTCTATGCAGATAGAATAGGGCATGTTGTGCTTTTCAAAGAATGATGGGATCCATTTTTTCTTGCACATACCGCAGAGAAACACAATGACAGGATTCAGCAGCTTTGCATGTCTAATTTCTAAATCTGCTGTTGAAAAGTCTCCATCAGACCAAGAGGAAAAAACACATCCTCTCTCTACAGTGTGAAGCAGCTCTCTCACTTTCTTCTGGGACTCTTCTTCATCCAGAAGGACATAGTACAGAGCAGTGAAGAACTCCTGAAAGCTGTAATGCATGAAACTGAACATTGTCTTCTGCAAGACTCTTCTTTTCAAGAGCAACTTGGACAGGAATGGACTGTGAGCAGGGTCTGAAAACATTTGGTACAAGCCTTTCTCATCAAACAGGACTTGTTTTTCAAGCATCCCTCTCTCTGCCAGCTGACCCAGACTCATCAGCAGGATCGGGACAGACTTACTCAAACCCTGGCAGTGATGCTCCAGTAGAGTGAACACAAAGTCAGCGTAAAAGGAGGTGGTGGTTTGTATTTGGTTTGTTACTACACCTAATTTGACCCTATCACTGATGATCCGGCAAACAGTGGGAATGGAACAGGTATTAAAAAGGGTTTCGTTTGATATCACAGAATAATAAGCTTCAATGAAGGTGAGATTCTGGAAGTACTTAATCACGTCCTTCTCATAAAAGCCCATGATCTCAGTGACACATGGTTGACCTTTCAGAAGCTTGTTCACTGTGTTCTTAGTTTTGGTAGTAACCAGCAGGAAGGACTTTGGCAAGATGTGACCCCTTAACAGGGCACAAAGAATTACCTCAGGTGGGGCTTTTTTAAGTGGATTAGTGTTTTCTGACATATCATAAATGTCCTGTGTAAGTCTCAGCTCATCAAACCCATCAATGATGAAAAGCACCTTCTCGGATGACCGCAGTAGTATCTTTGAGATATGATCTGATGTTAAACTGCAGCTGTAGCTCAAGAGCTCAATTAAATTTATTTCCTCAGAAATATACATCAGCTCCTCACACCTCAAATAGAAAACTAACTGAAAACGTTTCAATGTTTTTGCAGAAACTGCGTCAGATGCCCAATCCAACATAATCTTCTGTGCTATGATGGATTTACCACTGCCAGAGTCGCCTCGTAGAATGATAGTTATCGGGCCATACAACTGAAACAACTCAGACAAACAAATGTTCTTAAAACTTCCATTTGCATTTTTTTGCATGATCACTGGTTCAGTATACGAGGCATAAAACGACTTGTGTTCACCACACAGTACATTTTCATACTTCCCTTTGACTGACAGCTTATACAGGTACTGCTGTACAACGTCCTCAGCTCCTGAAGGACAATTAACCAACAATATAATTACACTGATTATTTATCAATTATGATTGCAATTTATTTTTTAAAGAAAACTGTTTTAAGAAGATCAACTACAAGAAGTGTCCATACCCAAGTTCTCATAGATTTCTCTCGGTCTCTTCCTCGTATACTTTGCATATGCACCTGACATTTGAGTGTTGACCTCTGTAAAACCCCCCCAAAACAAATCAAGTCAGGCAAGAGCATTACAGCTTCACAGTAAAGGATTCTGAGATAAATCCAGTTGGTTGGGATATCAGGTGTTATTATGATAAATCTATGTAGTTTAAAATTAAACTATACTATACTATACTATACTAATAACTTATTAACTGTGCAAACTGCTGAAGTGTGTCATTTTTAAATGTTAAAATGCTCTCTTCACAAATTGCCATTTTTATTTTTTACAGAGAAGAGACAACTATACATTTGCAATGTTTCATAGGCTGAGTAGTTAATTTCCCCATAAGCCCCTTGAAATGTGCTCGTTGCACTAAATATACAGATATAGAAAATATCTCAATATTGCTTTATACATATGGCCTCATTAAAAGATTAATATATTTTATTTTTTTATTTTTTTATTAATTAAAGGTATTTTTTATTAATAAAAGATTTCAATTCCTCATTAAAAAGGAGACTAATTGTAACATTGAGCAATTATAGCATTTATACAAAAAAAATAATGTGATGTCTGTTTGCACAAATATAAAATACATTCTCTCAAGTGTAAATAATATATACTGTACAACCTGAAATCTCTGAAACGTTGGAAATTTTTTTAAATTTAAACAAAATAAAAACTAGAAGAATTTGAAATCACATGACCCAATATTTTATTCACAATAGACCATAGACAACATAACAAATAACAAATTTCTTGTTTGCGAATTTTTGAAATTCTCCTAATTACATACATTACACATTACACACTGATTATATTAATGGGTTAGTTCACCCACAAATTAACATTTTGTAATTAATTACTCCCCCTCATGTTGTTCCAAACCCATAAGACCTTCATTCATCTTCGGGAACACACAAAGATATTTTAGATGATGTCAGAGAGCCATCTGTCCCTCATTAGACATCAATACAACTGAAATGATCCCAGATCCAGAAACGTAGTTAATACATCTGTAAAACAGTCCATGTGACATCAGTGGCTCAACCCGTAATATTCTTTAAAATGGTGGAAGATGTACGTTAGGAGAAGAATAGTTGAGTATGTGATGTTATTTTTGTTTTCTTTGAGCAAAAGTCTCGTAGCGTCACAAAACTGAGGTTGATCCACTTATGTCACATGTAAGAGTGAAAGAATTTCTGCTACATGGGGAAAATAATATCTCAGAGGCATAGTGTACCAGGGACGGGCAAGTATGAGAAAAACCAGACATCAACAGTTGGCAAGTGGTACTATGGGGTGATGAGTTTTCAACCATTTTCATTAGTTAGGGGGATTTTGCTACCTTGAAATGTATACTTTTGATCATTGTTTGGGAAAGTTACTTTTAAAAATAATGCATTACAATATTACACCCTAAAATAAGTAACTTAGTTACTTTTTATGGAAAGTAAATTGTTATGTTACTTTGACATTACTTTAGCGTTACTTTTTAAATATGGGCAGAGCTTGAGTGTTTGTTTTTAATATAAGAAGTTCTATTTATAGTAAATGTAAAACCACACCAAAAAGTGTGACGAATAAACCTCAGGCTGAAGAAAAAGTAAATGCACATCTGTAAAGTAGAATACAGAAGAAAGTTCAATACTCTCCAGCAATAAAAAACAAAAAGAAAAAAACATTGAATCACAGTCATTTTTGCTTGTAATGGTTGAACAGGATCATTAAAGGTCAGCAGCAAAGAAAATGAGATTAGATACATTTGTGTAATTTAATTATTGCAGTTTATTACTGAGTTTATATTAATTCCTTTTTATAAACACTAAATCTGTTTTCTGAGAGTGAGATGAATTAATGCACATTCACTTTTAGTCTAGAACTACACTGTATTCATACACCGCACACAATGACTCAGTATTTCTGATTTCTCCCAACATGTCAGGAGACTTGTCAGTCAGTAAATAAGAAAACAAAGTAACTGGCGTTTTTGAACTTTACTTTACTAGTTACTTATTATTAATATTATTACGCAACTTGTGTTACTTGTAGTGCGTTAACCCCAACACTGCGTTTGATTATAAAAGCTCTGGTCTGTGAGTCCCACCCTTTATCTCTTCCCTCACAGTCAGCGATGTGTAAACCAGATCATTTTCTGCAAAACACTGATGGTTTCTGGAAGTATTCCAGGGCCCATTTACTATGTCAATGACAGAAGAGCTTCTGCCCATCTTTACTTCTGAAAAAAAATCTGCCTTTCTAAAACATCCCTTTTTTAGCTAATCATGTCACAGACCTGATGTCAGTTAACGTAATTAGTTGCTAGATGTCCTCCCAGCTGAATCCTTACAAAATGTCTTGCTTGTTTAGTGCTTTGGCAACTTTTTTGAGACCTGTAGCAGGCTTTTTTTTATTGATTTAATTTAGTGGATAAAAGTGAGACAAAAATCTCAGCTTAAACATTTGTTATGTTCTCTGTGTTATATTATGAATAAAATATTGGCTCATGTGATTTGAAAGTCTGTTAGTTTTAATTTTATTCAAATGAAAAAAGAAAAAAAAAAATGTCCCAAGATTTCCAGAATTGGGGTTGTTGCAGGCTCCTTTGTTAAAGAGTTGTTTCACAATATAAACTCACAAACTAAAACACTGCTAGTTTTAGCTACTCTGTCAATATGAATAACAAATGTACTCTTCTGCATAATCGCAACAGGAACAGTAAATCTTACAGATTTATATAATAATAATAATACAGTGTGAAGGTTTTCTGTGTTCTTCAACTGCTTATCTACTATTGCTATTCAACTGTTGATCTACTAATATGGACCTACCTTTCATGCTACGCAGGCTGGGTGAAGTCTCTGCCGATTTTGGCAGGATTTGCATAGAGCCATGCGATATCCTCTAAGAACAAACAAATAATAAAACAAAAAAAATAAGTGTGTTAAGCACATCAAGTACAATAAGTGAGCCTTTAGTTACAAAGTAAAGTGCATACCCTGAAAAGTTTATTACAACATATATTGACAAAGATATTGGGTTGTCATTTTACCAATTTTAAAAGACAATGTATATAATAAAAAAAAATTTTTTTACAATATACAATATAACTAACAGTCTTTACGCAGATGCCTATAGTAAACTTTTATTTGTTTAATTTAGCAGGATGTTAAATAACATTTCTCTGTTGAAGCAGTGTTTTCACATGACATTGCAGTGGTCTGGTGGTACAGGTCAGAACACTAAGAAAATTCAGATTTTAAGAGGTTGCAAATTTGTTTAAGAGGTCAGAATTTTGTAAATCACACTAATTACAACAATACGCAAATGCATCTTTCAAAGCAAAGAAAAATACTATAATATGAGAAGACAATGTTGAAAAAGCAGAAACAGAAAATTCCAGTGTGGAAAAAGTGCGTACACCTTTACATGCCTAAAATTAGACTCAGTTTTTTTATATATTAGACACACCGGTTTGGTGAAGTGTGCTAAATGTGTATTTTAGTTTTTCTTGTTAATTTAATGTAAGTTCAAGGTGCATTTGTACGACAGAGTTTTAGTGTCACCAAAAAAAAAAAGAAAATCTAAAACTACGAGAATAAAAGTCGTAATATTACAAGATTAAAGTCAAAACTAAGAGAATAAAGTCGTAATATTACGAGAATAACAGTCGAAATACTACGAGATTAAAGTCGAAATATAATATTTAGTATAGTGCACTTGTAAATGACGTGGATTGAGAGAAGGCCACCGGAATTTAGGCATATTTGAATAATGTTGCGTCCGAGGGTCCGCTTGATCTTACTGAGGTAAGATCTAAGAACTCACGGAAACCACTTAATATCAAGAATATGATATTTATTAAAGCGTTGAACTTTTGATCTTAACATCAGCTCACACACTTTATTCGACTTTAATCTCGGAATATTACGACTTAATTCTCGTAATATTACAACTTTATGCTTGTAGTTACGACTTTAATCTCATAATATTCCGACTTTAATCTCGTAGTTTTACATTTACATTTACATTTATTCATTTAGCAGACGCTTTTATCCAAAGCGACTTACAGGTGGGGAAACAGCAGCA
>JAUMHQ010000031.1:2210112-2220946 GCA_032361165.1 Enteromius paludinosus | reverse complement strand
CAACCTCAAATGCAGAAATGTTAGTTAATGCGTTTATGACCTCGAGGTTAGATTATTGTAATGCTTTATTGGGTGGTCGTTCTGCACGCTTGATTAATAGACTACAGCTGGTTCAAAATGCAGCAGCTAGAGTCCTTACTAGAACCAGGAAGTATGTGCATATTAACCCAGTTCTGTAGTACACTGAACTGGCTCTCTATCAAACATCGTATAGATTCTAAAATCTTGTTATTTACTTATAAATCCCTGAATGGCTTACACATAACACACTGATACACATTTATTAATCAAATCCGTTAAAGGATTGTTAGGCTGCATTAATAAGATCAGCCGCAAACGGGAACACTCCCCTTAACACATGATGTACGCATTACATCATAAAAAGAATGGCCTCTACACTAATATTAGTCTGTCTCTTTCTTGTTCTGTTCCTCACTCCATATCCAGATCAGACGGTGTATCAGCACAAAGAGATGATCTTCATCAGAGACCAGAACGCCTAGATGAGTCCTGTGGACAGATCGCAGAACCAGATGCACACAAACACACACACACTGTAAGTCTTTCATCCAATCTGACATGCTGATTGATCTGGAAATTAGGTGCTGGGCGTCCGGCCAGAGGAGAACTGGACCCAACTAAGCCTGGTTTCTCCCAAGGTTTTTTTTTTTCATGGATGGGGTTTTGGTTTCCTTGCCGCTTGCTTAGTTGGGGACACCCAATTTCTAGTGATCATCGTCGTTTTGATTACAGAGACCATCTCTGCGTTTAATAAATAGTTTAATGTCGTCATTATACATTGCCATCACTCTGTTCTTCTATTTGATAATGTTCAGTGCTTTGCTACGATCTGCATTGTTAAAAGCGCTATATAAATAAAAGTGATTGATTGATTGATCATGCAAAGTTGGCATACAGATCAATTAAATATATATTGTTTAAAGAGTACATTGCACAATATTGTGAGTATTAAGCGATAATGCACAAATAGCAGCAGTTTGCAAGATTTCACATTGCTCTCCAAAACAGACATACTCAAAAACATGTGTCAGAGTTACATTACATTCAATTATAAAGCATGCGGACTCACAAACAGACATGGATAACAATGCAGTCCAGTGTTTTGGGTTGTTTATTTTAATAAATAACTCCTAGAAACAAAAGACAGTGGGCATTATGCACAAAAAAAAAAGAAAAATTAAAAAGGCACTTTAAAATGCAAAGTGTGTATCTAACATGATTAAGCTTTTGAAAGCTTTAGAGATAAAAAAAAAACAAAAAAAAAGTTGAAATAAAAAGGAAAAAACAAGTTCTTTCTTTAACACTGATCTTTACCAACAATTTTCTGAGCAGTTAGTCTTATTTATGAACAATGCTGTTACAAAGTGACAAATTATATTAGAAAATCAAATCCACATCTGGAATATAGTTCTTGCACATTAGGCGTAAATATTTGGCATCAGTGATAGAGAGAAATTCAGGACCTGAGTTTTCATTTCCTCATTCTTCAAACGATTTCAAAACCTGAAGATCTTTTCATACGAGTTTACACTCGTTTTTTCGATTAGAACAAAAAATAATAAAGTTGATTGTATTCACAGACAATGATGAAAATGTCCCTCTAACAACTCAGATGTTGCCAAGACAAAGCAATTACAAATGTACATTTTTGTATGATATGATTAAAAACATACTTAATAACCTGTCCATTTTAGATTCATTAAACTCAATGTGCACAGTAAACCATCTGACTCGCAGACCAAAGAAAGGCGACATGAGTGCACGGACCCATAGTCACATAGACCTAAACATTAGAATCTGGACTCAAATCATCCAGGAATATGCAGACGACATAAGCATCTCCATGAAAAGCACCATGTGTATAAACAGCAGTGGTCCGCTACAGCTACCTACTATACCAGTGACAGGACACTCCATCCACAGCTTCAGAAAGTTTCCTGTACCATCATAAGAAACAAACTGCCTTTGTTACTGGACCCAAGCCGGTAACTGTGTCCAGTTTTGTGGATAATCATTCCTTACGCATACTTGACCACATCATACCTAAAAAACCTGTCATTTAACCCAACGCGATCAGTTTTAACATTCAGAAAAACAAGGCAGATCTGTGGCTAAAAAAAAAAAAAATCAAATGTGAACATTGAAATTATTGTCTAAGATTGCATAAAAAAGTAAAAACTCAAGTTTATACATACTGTACAGTTTTAAAACGATGCATAGAAACACAGGTTAATAGATTATACTGAACAGTGGCAAATGCACAACCAAAATGTGAAATGTGATTTCAAAACACACACACAAAAAAAAAAGAAAAATAAACAAAGTGAACTTCAACTCTTCCGTTCCTCTCGAATTGTTCTGCATACAGTGTTGCTTGAAGATGGACACGTTCATCCATTACTTGCCCTCATATTTAGGGTTGACCACCGTCGTCACAGCACTCTTGTAAATGGGGTTCTCTCCCTGGAGATCAACATAAAAAGAGGTTAATTAGATCAATCTTTAATACAACTACATCATTTCCAGGTTAGGACACCAGATCGCAAATACAGTATATTAAAACCAGCAGGCATTAAAAAAGGCACACGATCAAGCACAAAAACTGTTTAATAAGCAGCTATTTAAATACCTAAACTTTATGAGTATTTTATGTAATAACAACTGCAATCTTTTAAACTTGCAGTGAATGGGTGCCGTCAGGATGAGGAGTCATTCTTATGCAATGGAATGGAGTCATGTGAATGATACGTTGATGTTTTTAATCGGTGTTTCACGAATTCGCACTTCTTCATAATTTAAATAAGCAAATTCGGCGTGCTGTCCAGGGGGCGAGCCGGGAGCTCGGTGGGCCCGAGCCCTGCTGCTTGTAACCCTAGCGAGGGCAGAGCTCGGAGCGAGGCTCGGTCCCGTTCGCCCCCCTTGAAGGTGCGAAAGAAAAGGCGGAGAAGGGATGCGTAACTAGATACTGAGAGGAGGGAGACGATGGTATTTAAGCTGAGGTGGATGAATGGAATTAGGATAATGATTAATAGGCTGGCGAGCATTAATACTGATGAGCGTCAATGGGTACCGGCTGTGCTGGGTACTCAGCGTGCTCTTCCCGAAACTATGTTAAAACATCCCTTAAACTCTCTCTTTCTAATAGCACCGTTTCACTGCAATTTTTTCCAAATCTGTTCCGATGAAGAAAGAATCTCATCTACTCCTTTAAGGACCAAACGTTTGTATATAAATGGAGACTGAGGTTTCATACAGGTTTGAAACGACATGCTGGTGAGTAAAATGACACATAAGGCACGTCCTAATAATTAGTGAATTAGACTAAGTAACTGCAAGTGACAAAATTTATAGCTGTTCATATCATACATGGGTCTGAGATTGTTGTTAAAGTCGTGGAATATCAAATCGACAGAAAGAGCGGGAAAAACACGTGCAAACAGCAAAGAAGAGTACAGACTCAGAGTGTGACGCCCTTATTTCCATAACCGGGATTCTGGAATTTATTAATGGGGCTCTTGTATATTGGGTTCTCTTGCTAGATATGATGGAAAGGAAAGGTTTGAAGAAAGAAAGGCAGAAAGAAACAAATATGACAGAGTGAGAAAAGCAGAACTGAAAAAAAGCAGAAGATCCTGCAGTTTGGTAAATGTGTTTATAAAGCCTATAATCAATTCATAATTTATAAATCATACTTTTTTTTTTATCAAAGAAAAGGCCATTTAATTAAAATCTAAAGCATTTATATATCACCTTATTACTGGGATATATAGAGATTTATAAAAACAATTGTAAACAATTTAATCTCTGAATACATTTAATTAAAAAGTATTGAATATATTTTTTCCCCATGAATGTGAACATATCCTCACTATATTATATATTTGGGCCATAAGTCTGGTGGAGCCTGGTGTATCAAATATATAAAAAGAAATTACACAATATTATACAGGCTTTACAGGGTTACTCTAGGTTTAGCTCTATATGAAAGACATCGAATGCCTTAAATAGACCTAAGTGCATTTTCACAAGCCCCGGAGCCAAACATTCTTGAGTAACAAGCCCTGCTGTTGCTTCTATACGCCGTAAGATTCAAGAACTGCAATACTAACATCACCCACCAGAAGGCAGCAACGGCCTCCCCTCGTGCCACAGAGGCCACACCCCACACAATGAGGCCAGGCATCCCATTACAACTAGCTGCACTGTGCTAGATCCGAATAACTATACTGAGCAAATATTACATATTAAATTCATTTAAATGTTATTTTTACAAAACAGCTTTCCCGAGGCCACTGAAATAAGGCTACATAAAAGATGACCGATGAAATGTAACACAAATCAGAAACGTACCGCGTCCCACTTGGCATTCATCTTCTCCTTCTCGAACTTGGCGAACTCTCTGCGGTCGTGAATAATCATGAGCAGCTTCCAGATGAGCAGAAGTGCTAAACCAATCAGAACGATTCCTGCGACCACACCCGCTACGATGGGAATGATGTCAGGGCCAGAGGGACACTCTGTGAACAATGACACAAAGCATTATGGGAACTAGTAAAAAAAAAAAGGTAGCTCAAGACATACCGGTACTTATTTCATCCTCCACTTACCAAGCTCCATCGCCACTTGGACCTCAACGCTGCTGTCATTTTTGGTAGCGTAGGTGAAGAAGAACCAACAGTCGTTAGCGTCACGCTCTTTGCAGTGATTGATGTAGGCCTCGTCGTTGGGCTGAGGAAGTTCGTCCTTCTTGTTCACCGTTTTAAGAAAGAAGTAGCTACACTCTTTCTCACACGTGTCTTTCTTGTCGCCAGTTTTAAATGCTCTGCACTGGACGCAATCCCTGCGAGGAGAGACAGACCAATATATTTAGTTCTGCTCGAGGAGCCAGTCGTTCCAAGTAAATGTCCTGTTAATGACTCACTTGTGCTCAGTACAAACTCCAGGGCAGGTTGGGCAGATTTCACAGGTTTGACCCTGAAACTTTGTGTCTGTACATCTACACGTGCCGCACTCACAGGTGCCCCGACCGTTACAGATCTGCTTGTTACTGGCCAGACATGTGGAGGTGTCCAAAGAGCAGTCGCAAGCACTTCCTGTGTAGTTAGCATCACAGATACACTTTCGGCAATCACAACGACCGTGACCTGGAAAGGTAGAGAAAGTTTGTAACTTATCATCCGTCTAATCATTTACTATTCCTCCACATGTGTGAAGATCAGATCAGAGTTATTCTAGCGCAGTCGTACCTCCGCAGAGCAAGTTGTTGGAGCGGTCACAGTTGAAGTTGTCGCACTCGCAGAACTTTCCGCTGTACCTCTCCTCTGGGTTGTCTCTTTTCTTGCACTCACACGTTCCACAGACGCAGTCTCCATTGTTGCTGCAGATGTCCGTCCCGTTGTCCATGCGGCAGTTTGCATCCAGGTCTTCTGTTCTGACCTCATCTTTACTACATTCACATACTCTGCCAATACGTCCCTCATTGCACCTGAAAATGTGCACACATAGATAGCATTATTGCCATTGATTTGGTCTTATAATCAACTAACCATGTATGAAAGATTCAACTCACCTGCATGCTCCACACTCCAGAGTACCGTTACCAAAGTGACACACCGGGCTGTTTGGGATTCCAGCTTTATGACACTCACATTCACAGATGAAGTTGAGCACAATCTCTACCTCCTCAGTGAAGCCCAGCGGCTTGATCTTTATAGTTTCTGATTTGCCATTGGATGGACAGCCTTTAGCCGTGACCGCTACCTCAAACGTCACCTGTGACAGGAATAAAGAGTCTTGATTTGATTTGCAGTCTTTGAAGACTTCTTTTTTTTTTTGCTATCAAATTTCACTAAAGAGGAAGATCAGATCAGTTATTTAGGGAACTGTATCCAAAAGAAAGTGCTTAATATTTGATGCAACTGGATGATGGTTAACAGGAGGATATTATTCTTACCTGATCCCCAATGGAGATGTTGGAGCACTTTCTTCCGTTTTCTCCCTTCTCGCTCACTCCATTCTTACAGTGGGAGATGTACGAGATGGAAACACCTTCGGGTAGCCTACTGTTCTCCAGAATGATCTCTGAAGAAAGAGACTGAGAAAGACAGATATATGAAACGACTATTTTAAAGCTTAAAATGAGTATTTGTGTTTTTGTTTTTTTTGAAAATGAAAATAGAACCCTTTTCAAGGGTTTCAATTGATCAATATTAACAACAATACAAAAAGGCATTTATACAAATATTCGATCGCCACAAAAATATTAAGCAGCACAGTCATTTTCAGCTGCTTATTGATAATAATTATCATGTTTATTGAGCAGCAAACCAGCATATTAGAATGATTTCTGAAGGATCATGTGACACTGATGCTTTCATGGAGCCAGAGTAAAATCGCTATCACAGCAATAAATTATATTTTAAAATATATTAAATAGGAAACGGTTGTTGTTCAAATTGTAAAACATGTAACTTTTTGAAAAATACATATTTCCACATTTTATTTTACAGGAACTTGACAAGAACAACAACAAAAGATTTAATCTCTATTTCACTATATTGACATTTAGCCTCTTTAGATGCTGAGATCTACTCACATTATAAGCATCAATAATGAGTTTTATCACATTGCCGGAGTCAGAGGACAGCGTCCCCACAGCTGACTTTGGAATGAGGTTTTTCAGCTCCTGTGGACACAGACAAAAACAGTTTCTCCAGGCTTTCTTCCAATGCAGTATTTTATTTCCAGTACTGTTAAATCTGACTTGTCAAAAGATGCATTTCTATTACCTGATAAACAGGCTGGAACTCTTCAGTTACAGCAAAAATGGTCTGAATGTTGTTTTCACTCAATTTCTGAACCAGATGTGCGATCGAAGGATAGTCCTAGGAGGAATGGAAATAAAGGAGACATTTTTAGATATATTCTACATGCAAGTAATGACTTGCAGTGTTACACACACTTACATAGTAATGGCTCATAGTGTACATGTTATCCTGCAGATGGCATTTCCCGTCATTAGGAAGCACGATGCCGCCCAGTTTTCCGTCTCCAGCGAAGTGGAATCCAGCATCAGTGGAAAACACAAGCAGACGGGTAACATTCCTCCAGCCGATCTGGTTCTGTTACACAATTAAGATGAAGCATAACATTCAATTCCTTCAAACCTGACACACATATATACATGTGGGTGATACTATAATTACGGGTAAAGTAAAAAAAAAAAATCTACAAATTTTTCACCCAAATAGTTAAATTTTTTATCATTTTTATTAATTTATTATTATTCTTTACTAATTGTTATGAATAACAAGATTTTACAGACCATAACAGTATAATAATTTATTTTAAAAGTGTCTTAAATAGCTAAAAATCATGATTTTGTCCAAATTAGTCCATCATGTATCAATGCGCAATAACAATAATTTATAGTACTTTTTTTTTGGCAAAGGTTTATTCATTTTTTTTTATAAAATCCCTAAACAGTTAATAATACTTAATTCTACAACATTAAATTATTTTAAATTAATTATTTTCTTAGAAAAATGTGTGTCCCCAAACCTCATGCAACTCTGTTACCAGACCATATTTTGCCTTTAAATTAATGGAATTATCTCTCAGAACTGTGTAGGTTACCTGAAATGAGGTCACTTTCATCCACTGAAAGATCTGAAGTATTGAGAATTATCTGTGCTCTCTCAGAGAAAATATTTTAATCTAAAAACTTATTGCATTTACATAACTTAAAGATTAATTTTTCGAACGCCAACTCTGTTACCACAATATCAAAACAAGGGAAACAGAATTTATTACTGATCTCACATTGGGGGATCTTTTAACCAGGGAGAGAGAGCACTCAGACACAGAGCACCCAAGCACCATACCGCTTTACCTTAAATTTTTTCACCTTCAAAAAAATCCACCCTCCGGGGCTTCCCAAACAGTTCAGCCTTGTCGTGTGCTCCTTCTCTTTGTTACAATATATATAAAAAAATATAAATCAAGCCTGAAACTTATAAACATATCAACATACCGCACAGACAGCCACTTGCATGATGGCGTCAAACCCTCCCTCTGGTGAGTCCAGGTTTCCTGAGATCTGCTGTCTGCTAACAAGGTTATTAAACTGACTTCCATCTGCAGTCAAACTCAGCACATTTTTATAGCTGAACGGGCTGGTGCAGTTCTGGTCTGATGTGCAGGGGTTTAGCAGCTTGGCTGGTGTCGTGCTGATGTATGGCATGACGGTTTTCTCCACAAAGGAGCCAAAGCCTAAAAGCATTGACAAAGAATGAAAGCAGTGCAATACAATTATAGACCAATCCAGCATGGATCCTCTGAGGTTCCTTACCAATCCTGAAGTCAGATGTGATCTTCTGCATTTCAGACATCAGGTCGGTTCCCAGGTTTTTGACGTTCTCTAAATCATCTTTCATTGAGTAGCTGAGGTCCATCAGGTAGTAGAGATCTATGGGATAATCCTCAGCCCTCTTGAATGTCAGATTGAACGTCTGAGCTTCACCTAAGGTACATTGAGAAATCCTGGGCTCAGACTAAAGCTTTACAGGGGAGTGAACGGATTATATGGAAAAGAAGACCACGGTCTCACACGACATCCAACTTTATTAGTTGATGAACTAAATCCTGGAGTTGGCGATGGGGAGGGAGTATATAGTACCTGATCGGAGGTCTAGGGTGAGTTTCTGTGGTTGAATCTGGGTGATCTGGTCTGGCTTCAGTTTTTCTCCATCCTTTGGGCGCTCTGATAAAGACTGGTTCTTGGTGACTTTAACAGTTCCCCGAGGATCTTCTATGCTGGCTTTAGAACAGCCCTTCTTAATCAAAGCTTCAATTTCATCACACCGTGTGGACTTCTGCTCACCCTGTTTCAGAAAGTCCTGCAGAAAGAGACAAAGGAGTGAAGGAAAAGAGAAGAAAAACAAAAGAGAACGATTATGAACATTCCAAGAATAATAGCACCAGTTGCAATAATTCTTACAAAAAAAATGAAGCAATTTTAAAGGACACAGAAAGAGAATAAGTTCTGTTCTTTAGGACAATATATCCATTAATGTTCATGTTATAAACAACACTTTAGCCATCTATATTCAATTGATTCTCCCAGAACTCCCTGACTGCCATTGGTCAGACAGACAAAAAGCCACACCATTGGTTGAGCCAATGTTGCAGTGCAGGGCTAGTCAGGATGAGGATGTGCAGTCTGCCTGTCGAAACAATTAAGTTGGGGCACAATTCCGCTTTCTTTAATTTGCTCCAAGATTGGTGCTTCCTGTCCTTCCATAATTTGCTCTGCATGGTAGGAACAGACATGATCACACAGGATGCTGACTCATAGACACTGAGGGGTATGATGTACTCAAGTTCCACTAAAATGCCTCAAGACACTATGGGTAATAATCAACTACAGGCGAATAAAGGTGGGACAGAAAGTGATGTCACTTCAAAACACTGGTTCCTTTGGATACACTTGCCCAAAAACGTTGTTTAGGTGTTTTTTTTTGCAGACGGAATTGTTTGCAGAATCACAGGATGTCCTCTGCGGACTTGGATAAACAAATAATCTGTCTACAGGAAATGGTTTCCCCTATAACATTTTTCCCTAAACGCACATTGTTGCAAAAGCAGCCATTACCGTCTTTAATGGTTTCGTCTGAACTCACCTCGTCTGTACACCAGCCACACTTTTCTCCGGCCTGAATGCATTCTCCACAGGACTGGGCCGAGGCTTTGGTGCATTCGTTACCATCTAGACACACACACACACAACAAAAGCATCCATCATTCTCAATTCCCTTCCACCACTAACAGGAAATCCAAATCAAAGAGCATTTAATAACTAACACTGTGGCCAGCCATACGCAATATGATTCTCTCTCATGAGACTGTCTTCTAAAATAGATGCAGAGTGGCCATATGCTGTAGGGAGGTCATGTGAACTGTATTAATGATGGCTTCCTTAAAGCTTTTTCTAAAGACTTAATGGAAACCATGAGGCCAGCACGTCCAGAATAAACTGCACAGGACTATGAGGCAAAGCTAGAAGATGAAGATGATGTATATAATCGCATTCATGTTATATTTTGCAATAACGCTGTGAGATTTTCCTTCTAGTTCTTTTCTTAGATTCCACACTGCCTGCCATATCTAAGATATTCCTGGAATGAAAATTGCTGCAAATGTCTAACAGATGATCTGGACTGTATTACGAGTATTTTATCAGCCTCTGGTCTGGTGTGTGTACTGAGTGAAGCCTCCGAAAAATATATACATGCATCACTCAAAAGTCAGGCTGCTCCCACAAATACAAAAAAAGACTAAAAATGTGTTATTGCTGATATTAAATCTGAAAAATAGAAATTTTCATTAACATGAGAAGAAGGCAGCATTAAATGCAGTTTAGGTGATATGGCTCAAAAACATTTCTCTTTGGTGGAAGAGATAGGGCCATAAAATGTTTGTCCATTCATAGCCTCGGTCTGAGAGTTATGGCAGGCTGTCCTGGTCTATTATTTTTTTTCAATGCTAACTTGCTATTGCTAGCCTCTAAGTCGCCTACCCTACTTTGAACCTTCAAACTTGCAAGGTTCCCACACTGATTTTTTGACAGCAAATTGCCATGACAGGTTTGTTTTCTTAAAGGGATAGTTCACCCAAAAATGAAAATTAGATGTTTATTTGCTTAACTTTTTAAAAGTCATTTAATGGAAGTGGATGGAATCCAAACCTAGCACCACCTTTCAAAGTAAAAAAACATTCACAGACAAATCCAGATTACACCCCGCGGCTCGTGACG
>JAUMHQ010000031.1:2181420-2191749 GCA_032361165.1 Enteromius paludinosus | reverse complement strand
TCATAAATCACCTACATATTGTAATGCCTATGTCATACCCATGTCATTATACAAATTTGTGTCCTCATAAACCACATAAACCCGCCCACACACACATAGGCTACATATATATATATATATATATATTATGTTTTATTAAGAGGGTGCTTTTTCTTAACCAATATTATTGTACTATTATTTATAGTTTTGTTAAATTAATAAACATTAAAATGTACATTTCACAACTGCTTTTCACAATAAATGTTTAAGACAGTTAACCACCACTGCTTAACTGCTCTGGAAAATCCAAAATATTCATATTTTTTATCTGCTTAATTATCTCTCGGAAACACTAGAAAACCCCAGAGAAGTCTATATTTCTTTTTTAATTCTAAGAATGCAAAAAGTGTTATTTTTGGGTTAGACTGTACGTTCTCATAAAAGCTAAATAAACACGTGTGTATTTGCGTGTGGGATTTGTTGCTAGGTGTGTGTGTGTTTGTGTGTGTGTGTTCAGGAATCATTTTCAGCCACACCATGCATGTATAAACGTAATGTGCATTTGGATGGATACAGACAAGTTACCTTTGTTCACGATTATACACTGCAAAATGCTTTTTCTTAGATTTATTATTTTAAAAAAACAAGCTAAAATTAAGTGAGTTTATTCAGTTAATTCTGAATGTTAATTCTGTTTTGTGTAGACGCTTGACTAAAGATGAATCAGACAACTGGGCGGTCATGTGACTACATCTGAACCAATGACATCAGCTTCTGACACTTCTCTAAAATCATCAGACTAGTCGAAGGGCAGCGTCTGCTTTGAACGGAGAAAGAAGTCCATAATCACATCGGTAAGTCGTTTTATTCGTTAATCGTCGTTAGTTCGGTAATGCCAGGGAAGAGATGAGGCCGCGCGCTTTCCCCTCAAACAATAGACACTTGCTCAGTTTCCGGTTTTATGATGACGTTTCTTTGCACACGGTCTGGTCGAGGTGCTCGTGGTGTTGTGCGCACAATCGCAGTCTATAACGCGCTTAGTTTCGAGCGTGGAGCGCGTGCTGACTCCCGGTAAGCAGTGTTGGTGTATGATCACTCCGTTACGCGTGTAAACACACACTTAGGACGGGAGAAACTCGGTGTGCAGGAAGGTACTATGTTAACTAGGCCGCGTGACGCCTGTTATTACTCCACATCACTTCTGGTGCGTCAGATAAATTATAGATTTTATTCGTGTGCGAAAAAACGAAGCTGACTGTTCAATTCAGTACGAAAATCGACGCAGTGCCGTGTTGTCCCTTAGGGATGCAGTGTGTCAGAAACACCAGTGATGATGGAAGCGCATTAGGACGAGATTCACCTGATGCTGACGGTCTTACAGATCACAACAGAGTGTCAAATGAACACTTTTCTGAAGCATGTGGAATCGTTTTTATTCCGTATTTTACAAATATCCTTTCTATTTTTAAAACTAATCTGTAAACAAATAAGAAATTTGTTAATAACCTCGTTCTGCATAAAGCTTGTTGTGTAGTTTGCATTAAACATGCCCTATACATATCCATATGTTGCCGGAATTCCTTCCTTCCATTCAGCCTTTGCATATATGAACTATGTATGTAAGATGACATATCTAAATATAAAATGTAACCCAAACATGTGTTTAAAGCGATTTATTTTTGTTTATGTGTGAGTTCAGTTACTATATATATTATCTTGATTTTTTTAATACATTTGTCTACCATTTGTTTGTTTGTATATACACAGTTAGTGAATAAGATTTTCTGTTATTTGTATTTTTTTTATGTAGTTCAAAAACTATTATTTAACTATTAAGTTGTTTTTAGTAAATTAAAGGAATGTTTTGGTTTTCATTTAGCTGATGCTTTAACCAAATTGTACTGAAAACATGGCATTAAAAATAACATGTTTAGCTTTTAAAAAATGTATTCTCTGTTTTAAAATTGCATTGCAGAAATTGTGCTATTATAGGATTGTTACAGTAACGGGTAATATTTTTCTGTTTTAGGATGCCAGTATGATTGGCAGGTGGCCATGCCTCTATCCAGTGATGACATTGATGTTGCTGTATGCATGTTCAGTGGAGGCAGGTACAGACTGCAAGTCTGTGGCCATTGAGACTGATGTTCAGGTGGCAGAGCAGGCACAGCAGCGCCACTTACAGGCACTGTTTGACAAGTATGGGCAAAACGGGAGTATCTCTTTAGAAGGCCTACACAACCTACTAAAGGGTGTGGGGCTAGACCGAATCCGAAAAGTAATGGTGCATCACAATGGCAACGGACATAATCATACACATGCTCATGATCACGTGCACGCTCAAGTGGACAAACTCACCACGCATTCACATCCCGTCACCAGCAAGAAGGGGGATTTTGACCATAGCGTGGAAAAGAGTGACCCCATCCCGAAAGTTCAGCCTGATCCCACCTCTGGGAAGAAAAGCCAATCAGATGCTCATCACAATCTTTACATGAAGATGAATCAGGACTTGACCACAACTTTGACTACGCCGTCTTATGTCACAAAATCACGGCGGACCAATCGTAGCGCTGACTATAATTTAACGCAAGACCATGTCTCCTTTAACTCCACCCAGGCCAATGTAACGCAGTCTGACCACACCCACCAGATCGAGGACACACCCACCCATGCACACGATGACCATGATCAGCATGGACACGAACATTCAAGTCAAGCGGTAAACAAAGAGCCGTTTATTTAAATGTTATTTTTATTATTTATTGTAAGATATTTTTTATATGTATTTATTTTAGTTTAATGTTATATTTATTTATTTTTTAAATACATTTCATACAGTTTTTGTCTAAGCTTTTTCACAGATCCTTGCAAATCCCTGACATCCTCCACTCACAGAATTTCTCTTGCAGTGTCAAAATGCGTCCACAATCCTGAAGTCACATGGCATGACAAAGGAAATGGGTCTCTCCGTTAAGGACTTCAGTTACCTGTGCCCTGCCCTTCTCATGCAGATTGATTCCAATTCTTGCCTCATGCATGATGATCATTCAGGTGAGCTTGAGGATGGGATTTACATAAGGCTGTGTTTCTGTGTCACATTTGCAAATACGTGATGAGTATAATCTGTATAACAATTTACTTTTTCAGATCATTCCCATCATCATAACCACCACCATCATCATCATCATCATCATCATCACAATCAGGATCTACATAATCACACCAATAGCAGAAGCCCAAGGAATACTTCAATTAGCATCGGTAAGTATGTGTTACTTATATGGGTATTCATTTATATTTGTTAAGTGTCATGTATTTATGAAAATGGCATTTTGCGTTAGGTTCAGCCAGAGGAAAACCATACCTCTGTGGGAGTCTTATTGGTTTAGTAGTTATTTTACATAAATGTCTATACATAAATGCACAGTTTGAAAATAAAATGAGAATTTATTATACTTTTTTGATATCCAAAAAATTGCAATATTAAATAAATACAGAACAAAACTGAAATAAATTAAATATATATATTATATCATTTAAATGATCTGTGATATTTTGAGATTTGCTGAAGATTACATTTAACGGTCTTATTAAATTAGTGTTATGAAAGATTTTGAGTGCGCATTAAATGATGGCTAAGTAATCTTAATGCAAAAATGATTATGAACAATTAAACATCCACTGATACCACATAAATAACAAATGTGCGATCCTACTGCGTAAAATGCTGCCTTTCTGAAATAATTCTGTGTGTTTGTGTTACAGCGTGGGTAGGAGGGTTTCTCTCCATCACTTTGATCAGTTTGCTGGCGTTAGTTGGTGTGGTTTTGATCCCACTCATTAACAGAGTTTGCTTCAACTTCCTGCTGAGCTTCCTGGTGGCCCTTGCAGTGGGAACTCTGAGCGGAGACGCTTTCCTCCACCTCATACCGCATGTAAGACACACTAGTTGTTTTTTTGTTCTGTGGTTTTATTAGTGGTGGGCCGTTGGATTCATTTAATGCAAGCTTGGTGATCAGTGTTAAAAATTTACAAATTCATTTACAAAAAAAAGTCCAAGGCATGTTATTTTAAAATGTCATTTTGACCTTTGGTGTCTCTCAGTCTCAAGGTCATCACCAGCACGGCCACTCTGAGCATCATCTTCACGGTGAAGAGGTGGAAGAGGATTCCCTTCGGCCGGTTTGGACAGGGCTCACAGCTCTGAGTGGAGTCTACATCATGTTCCTCATCGAACACTTCCTGACCCTCGGCAAAATGTACAAGGACAAAAAACAGAAGGTCAGAAAAGCCAGTCTAAGATCTCCCATTTCATGTTATAGTTGCATAATTCACATTCTTCTTTTAGCCATTCCACACGTCATATTATTATTAATTTCCTAAATGTTATAATGACATGGATGTTGCATAGAGGTGTTTTTTTGAATTCCTGTTGCTTAAAATGAGATGTTTATGCTTTGTAGGTGCAAAAGCGGGTTGAATTTGCCACAGAAGTTTTGGAATCTGAGAAACCGCCGTCATTAGAGGACAACGACATCAAGACGATTGAGGGTAACATAACTTTGGATGCTTGTTAATGTCCTTACAGTCAAAATAACTGTACATGATTTTAATATTTTGGTAACTCCAGCTGCTGAAACAAATGGTGGAAGTGCATGTGGACGAGGTGTTGCAGAGGAAGAGGAGGTGATGTTGGGGGCAGAACTCTACAACGACGTTGATTGTGAAAACAAATGCCACTCCCACTTCCATGACACTGTTGGCCAATCAGATGAGCAACATCATCATCACCATGACTATCACCACATACTGCATCACCATCACTCCCAGAACCACCACCCGCACACACACACTCATCGACACACACACAACTACTCGCTCCAGCACTTCCAGGAGGCCGGCGTGGCCACGCTTGCCTGGATGGTCATTATGGGAGATGGGCTTCACAACTTCAGTGACGGACTTGCCATAGGTACATTTTACACACACATAAAACAAACAAAAAATGTTTACAGTCTTGAATATACAGGCCTAGAAGAAACTCTTGAATGTTTACAAATCACATGAAGGCTTTCACAATTTGCTTAAATCTAAACTGGGAGATTTATTTTTTATTTTAATTTGACTTTTTAGCATTTCATTTTACTTTTTAAATATGTGCTTTTTAAAAAGTAATTATATTATATAATATAAAATAAAAAAATACAAAGAAGAATATTAAAATTTTTATAAAATATATAAATTTATATATAATAGTTTTTTAACATTTAGTTTTATTTTATTTATATAAAAAAAGGTCCTGTTAAACGATTAATCACATTTTTTTAAACTTAATATTTGTGTGTGCTGTGTATATTTATGAATATAAAATTACAAACACTTGCATGCATATATTTAAGAATGTTTTTGTACATCGTCACGTCTATCTATCTTTTAGTGCATACAGTTGTGAGTTTTTGCTTGATGTTGGTAGAACCACATTTTTAGAGCTAAATTCCACACTCGAAGAACTGCGGGACCTCAGTCTGCTCCGGAGGCCCACACCATCCCTGACCCCCAATGCTGCACCTCGCTCACAGCAGTGTGGGACGAAACAAAAGAGGGGGAAGTGTGGAGGTATCTGGCCTTGGCTAGCAGCTTATCCACACCATTGTACTGGCTAACGTACAGTACACTCTTTGAATAATAAACTGGACGTTCACCTAATATGCTCCACTCATAAGACTGTAAGAGACTGTGTTTTGTGTTCACGGAAACATGGCTCAACAACAACGTTCCGGACCGTGCCGTTCATGCTATCGTGTGGACAGAGTTCTCAAGGGAAGTAAGACCCACAACAGTGAGCTTTGTGTTTACAACAGTAATGCATTTTGCAAACCCTGCTCACCCCTGGGAGAGTTTATTAAGTGGCTGGGGATTTCAATCACAGAAAGTGTGTTCCCAAAAATACAACAACACATAGACTCTCCAAAATGGGCAAATAACACTGTGGACTTTGTTTACACCACCCAAATAGGAGCTTACAAGACCCTCCACCATCTTGGCGAATCAGACAACATCACTGTTATGCCAATGCCTGCATACAGACCACTCATTAAAGTTGCCAAACCAGTTAGCAAAGCAATACAAGTGTGGCCAGGAGGGTTGTCAGAGGCACTTCAAGACAACGAACTGAGATATATTCAAACAGGTTGCCAAACACAATAACACCACAGACCTCTAGGAGTACACAGAGATGTCACTGCCTACTTCAGCAAGTGCACTGATGATGTAACGGTAACAAGACCATCATTGTCCGGACCAACCACAAGCTGTGGCTAACGGGGAGTTTACAGACTCCTGAAGACTTTACATGTGGTAGAATTGTCAAAAAAAAACAACTTTAAATTTTGACTTGTATAAAAAAAAAAAAATATATATATGTGTATATATGTATATATATATGTATATGTGTGTGTATATATATATATATATATGTATATGTGTGTATATATGTATATGTATATATATATATATGTAAATATTTTCAAAATGTATATTGTATGTATGTGTATTTATTTTTACACAATGAATATACACAGTATGCACACACACGTATTTTGGATGCGATTTAATTATTTGACAGCACTTATAAAAATATATACTTTATTTGTTGTCAGAGGATTTGGCAATCGCATGTTGTTTGTATTAAGCACTGTTTTTTATTTCATGTGCCTAAATATGCATGTATAAAAATTGTCTCACAAAATGCTTACCAAGATGTTCCACTCTGGAACAGCATTTACAGATTATTTGCAATTTTGTATTTCAGGGGCAGCTTTCACTGAAGGTTTGTCCAGTGGTCTTAGTACCTCAGTGGCTGTGTTCTGCCATGAGCTTCCTCATGAGCTTGGTAAGTCATTGTCTGTCATCAGAGTAAAAGTTTTTTTGACTTTTTAGAAATGCATCAGTGTATGAACCTGGCAAAGGAATCAGACGTCCATCACATTGGTGTGAAATGTTTTTCGATCTCGCTCACCTGGTTTATCGTCCTCTATCGCAGGTGATTTTGCAGTCTTGCTGAAGGCGGGTATGTCAGTACGACAGGCTATCCTGTACAATCTGCTCTCAGCCCTGATGGGATATCTGGGCATGATCACAGGCATTCTGATCGGTCATTATGCTGAAAATGTTGCCACGTGGATCTTCGCTCTCACGGCTGGGTTGTTCTTGTATGTCGCTCTTGTGGATATGGTGAGTAGCAAAGAAACAGAGAAATGCTGACTGAAGAGGCCCAGCTTTTAAAAACATTACCTCAATTGAAATACAGCTGAAATATTTAATGAAAAACTTTTCAATTTTGTGTTTAGGTGCTAAATTACTGTCAAAAAACCCCTGAAACAAAATTAGCAAATTTAAATTAAAACGAAACACAAAATGTTGATTTAAAAACTCTATTAGTATTTTATATAATTGATTGATGGTGATTATTTTGTAATTATTACTACTATTTTATATCTTATATCACAGCATGAGCGCTACATTAGGCATTTGTTGGTAAGGGTATGGGGATTGTTAAATGTGTGATATATTGGAAAATTAATAAAGTAGTAAAAACTGTATTGGTATAAATAATTGTCGTATTTAAATCAACATATATAATATCGAATTATGTATTTTGAAATAAAAAAATATATTTTCAGCGTGAATACTTATTTTATTTGCGTAATACACATGATCGTTCCTGCGTAGTTGAAAACATGATCTCTAAAATACATTTCTTGTGTGTTTTGTAGGTACCGGAGATGTTACACAATGATGCGAGTGAAGCAGGCTTCAGTCACTATGGCTTCTTCCTCCTGCAGAATGCTGGGATCCTCCTGGGGTTCGGCATCATGCTTATCATTGCTGTTTTTGAGCACAAGATACAGCTTGACATAGGCTTCTGACCTGAAGACCATACAATAACTAGTTTTTCCATAACTCCTAAAAAAAACATCATTCCACAATAACATCTGTTGTTGCTCTTTGACCCTGAAATCTGCTTACCTGGCGTCCAGCTGTTGATTTGTCTGACTTAATCTGGGAAAAGGTGGCAGCAGTTCACCACGCACAAATAATTGTCATCTCATTTGTGGGAGTAAAAGTATTTATAAGTGTTGACTGTTACCATTTTTAGTATAAAAAAAGAAACTTGAGCCACATTGAGAATGTGGAGGTGTTTTATTTTTGTTACATTGTTGTACAGTAGGTATTGAAGAGAGTTACTTTTGTTTATTTTGCACATGTTGCCCCTCCAACATTCCAGTAAAGTATTGAGTGTCCCATGATGCCTTCGTCTGATTTCTGTGTCCAAACTGTATTTTAACTTGCCAATGAGTGTATACAAGAGTATATACTGAAATAGCACGGAAGTAAATGGATATTCATTGTAAGATATGCTAAAGATTATGCTTCACAATGTTATTAAATGGTTAGCTGTTTTTAAAGAAACACGCCACTTTTTTTTAAAATAGGCTCATTTTCTGACTCCCCTTGAGTTAAACAGTTCCTTTACCGCCTGAATTGGCTGGGGACTATCATTGCTGCAACCATGGTACAGCAGAAAAGTGGGGTGTTAAAAATTAAATTTAATAGAATATTATGTAAAAACAAATAGTGATAAAATATGAAATAACGGACCAGTAGTGATATTTAAAATCTAATATCAACCAAGTAACCATTAAGCAATAATTTGTGTAAATTATTCAAAAGTTTGGGGTCAATAAGATTTTCTTTTACTTTAAGCATGCATTAAATTGATCAAGTGACAAAAACTTTGTGGCAAAATGTTTAAATTTCAAATATATCTTTTTTAGAACTTTCTATTAAAAAAAATCCTGTGAAAAGTACTTTCCAGTAAAAGTTAATCTGCGTACTGTTTTTAACATTGATAATAAATGTTTGTTGACCATCAAATCTATATGTTCATGATTTCTGAAAGCTCATTTGACACTGAACACGGGGTAATTGCTGCCAAAAACTCAGCTTTGCCATTACATTTTGAAACATTAAAAACTGAAATAATTTCTCAATGTTACAGCTTTTACTGTATTTTTATAATACAAATGTAGCCTTTGTGAGCCTAGAGACTTCAAAAATATCTAAACGATCTTACTGATCCCAAACAGCAATTTGTTTATAGAATATACATTTTACAACATTATTTTTTTTTATCTTGTCAGAATTATTTATAAAACTGCAGAAACGTTTACCTTTTATTATTCAGTGCTGAAATCGGGAAATGATTGTTTTCTAGATGAGCCGCAGTGCATGCTGTCCAGTCCAGTTTATAATTGTTATTTACACCCAGTGATAGGATAAAATTGATTTATGAGAGGTAAAAAAGTTGTTCTTATGTCGCAATTGCATATACATAGAAAGATGTTCACTGTAATGCATCAACCCTGATTCGAACTGCAGTGATGTTTAGCATAGATGGGATTTTCCCATAGCAGTGTTAATTATGGATACCACAGCTTGCATTATTTACAAAATCTTTGCATGAAGCCTGTGATACCCAAGCAATAAAGAAACGACAATCTCTCTATTCATTTAGGTCATTCCTCCTTCAAATTATCCGCTGGTTTTCTGGTTCTGTATCTGAAAGTGATTTGATTAGAAGGTGGCATGATGCCCAGACCAACACGACTGTTGTCTAGCATCGCCTCCTGCTGGCTCTCCAGCAACTGCATTTCACACATGAGCAAAGCCACACACACAAACTGCTTCAGCTCATTCATCGCAAAAAAACGCCCTGGACACTGCGTGGCTCCAGAGCCAAAAGGCATACGGTAGTACCGGATCTTCTGGCCACCTTTATAAAAATCTGTTTTTTCCTTTCCATCTTCCACAAAACGGTCAAACTGGAAGCACTACAAGAAACCACACAAAAAAGACATCTCAATGAATATGTTTTCTAAAAGTAAAGTTGTGAATTTAGAGGTGCATCTAGAAAAATTATTCTCAAATTTTTGATTTCTCACATTGTACAGTGTTCAAAGGCTGTGACTTCTAGTTGTTAAGAATTTATTAGATGAGCAATAAACTACAATTTATTCCTGTGATGGTAATGGTTGGGTTGGGAGTGGTAATCGGGATAGTCAGGACTTTTCCTGGTGGGCCGACCGAAGGATTTACACCGCGGAGCACAAACTAAGCGGCCGCCAGGCGAACGTGACCGGCCTGAGCTTATCAGAATTATTGACGTTACTCAATACTCTGCGAAAAGTGACCACTTACATGACGCTCATGACGATACATTGATGTCTTAAGACACGAAACGATCGGTTGTTGTGAGAAACTGAACAGTATTTATATAATTTTTTA
>JAUMHQ010000031.1:2140511-2158678 GCA_032361165.1 Enteromius paludinosus | reverse complement strand
TTGATAATGTTCAGTGCTTTGCTACAATCTGTATTGTTAAAAGCGCTATATAAATAAAAAGTGACTTGACTTGACTTCACTTGACTCATGTCATCTTATAGTATAATACATATGATGCAGTTTTGCACTACAATTCTAAAAAAAATACAAATACATTTTCCAGAGAACGTCACAAGATGCTTTCTGGTCCATGTCAGTGCGCTTTATCCAGCTAGTTTTGTAAGGCTCATGTAAATGACCCACTAATAAATGTCTAATTTGTGACCGGTGAACTTGAAACCAGCCTAATTATGCTAGAATTCCTTAAGATCAATTAGTCTAGTCAGTCAGGCAACCCAACGACTGAAAATATGTAACACTGCACATCCCTTGTAAGGACATCATAGCCAAGAATGCCTTTTCGCTTCATTTCTATTAGAGGATGAAAGGCCGTTTTCATAACACTGGCACTGACTACTGAAAAGCTTCTTGTTTACCTCGTTCTTTGCTGATTATCTTGGCCCATTTCTGCTTGTTGTCTGTAGAGGTTCGGTAATTGCTCGACAGCGGTCAATAATGTTTCCGTTAGATAAGCTGTTTTTTTCCCCCCATCTTTTTTTCAAAGAAAGTCTTGAGCTAAGAGATGCTATCACTCACATTTCAGGAGTGTGTTTTTTTTTTTTTTTTTCGTCATCTGACATCTCAACTGTGCGAAGACAAAGTGCTAACAGAGCTTGTAAGTGTGTGTGAACTGATCTAGGGCAGTTCAAGGGAAGGTCGTGACAGGCTGCCGGTGTTTTAGGATCAGCATGCTAAATTAGCAGAGGACGCTGTGCTCTAGCAAACAAAGTGCTTACCTGGAGAAGCTCAGAATGTTTGTGTACTTTATGAAAATAAGCTTGTCTGTGTAAAGATGACATTGGCCTTAAGTTCTCTACTGTTGTTTGCAATAACGTCTCTATGCTGTTAATGCATTAGTAATAGCTTACAGTACAGTATGTATATAGTATTTATTTGTGATACCAGGTTGAGGTTAAAGCGTCTTGCTGTTCTGAAAATTGTTTACCTAATTTGAGTTTGGTGTTAAGCAATTAAATATTGCTTGTAAGTCTCTAATTACCTATTTTTTTGGAACTGACTGGTCTTATGCCTCATTGATCTGAACTTATGTACTTCAGTTTGATAATTTGGCAATGTTTTAAATGTGCATAAGCTAAGATGATAATATATTTTTTCTGAGAATGACAAAATTGGTCCATTTTTATTTTTGTAAATCATAATGTGTCACACCCCCCCCTGCCTGTTTGTTTCACTTCACAGCCAGGCCAGTTTCTCAACTTACTTGCAAGTGCCTGGCTGCTGTCTGATAATATGGATCTTGTGGTCCGTGAAGAGAAACGTGCCCTTGAGCTGGACCTAATGTCGGCACTGCATGAATGAGCGCTTCAGTGCCTCCTCTATCTCTAATGGCTTTTTAATAAACAAAGGCTTGACCACCCTTCAGCCTGCCCTTTGTGTTTAGCATAAATGAATACATGAAGATGAACACAACTCTGCTGCTAATGCTACACTGAACATGTGCTTGCTCTGGTCTTTTTGTTCTTTTACTCTCTCTCCTTCTCCTTCTGTCGCTTTTTATGTTCGAGGTTTCTTTATCTTACATCCTTGTTTGCATTATGCACTCATTACTTACTCTTGTGTGATTTGGAATCTTGTTCGGATTTTCTTAGCTTTCTAGAAACATTGCTGGCGTTATGACGGACATCGGCTTTGAAGTCTTGTTGTGTGCCACGCTGCCAGGTAAAGCCCTCGGCGATGGCACCAAATTGATTTCGGCATGCTGTGGACAAATTGCCATGCAATGACTAATTAGCAAACATTTTTATAATTCATAATTAGGGCCTCCACTCTCCCTGTGTGAGTTGGCTCGCTGCCGAGCTTTAATTTGCGAAGCCACGAGTTCCGCCTCGGAATTATAAAGACTCTCAAACTCCCCCAACTCACAGCTGAAGCAGGTGTCTTCACTTTTTTCTTAAAGACCTCCTTCTTCAAACCATCTGATGTTAGGAGACCGTTTTAGCATTCATTTTTGTGTGTACGTTTTTGAATTCGCTAGGCTGGCTCAGAAACAAGTCCATGACGCATCAAGACAGTGGTGAAAGTTTTACATGGATGAGAACATACTTGATTTTTTATAGCAGTACTGTAAAACCTACTATAATAGCTGTAACACACAGAATGTATTCTCTGTGGACACCTTAAGTAAAATAATAAAAAAGAGCCATATTTTAAGTTCTTTTATGTATTTATTTGATGAGTATGATTATAAATTATAAACCCCTTTAGTTTCCCTTAATGGGTTTATTAGTTATAATAGCCAGCTGACCTTACCTTATCTCTTACGTAATGAAGGTATAACAGCCAGAAGACACAGTTCTGTCTTCTGGCTGTTATAACTCACAAGTATGGTTCAAGTAAATTACTGTAGTATGTATAAAACCAAAACTGTTGGAAACTAAGTACAAAACAACAGAAGTTTCTTAATAATGACTTTATGCTGTTTGTCTCGCGGCTATGTTTTTTTATTTCATAAAAGCACAGGTTACTGATTTTCACTGTAGGTGCCTCCCACTTAACAAGCACTCCTTTAATGAGCATTTGCATAACTGCATGATTTGCATAACAAGCTCCTTCTTATAAACAGATGTTTATAAGAAAAAACATAATAAAAATGCTTGCACCACTTTTAGCAGCGTTTGTGCATCTTAGTGTTTTGGTGCTTCTCACTTCAATGTTGTAACATGTTGTGATCTATCTCCTGATGAAAGGCGTTTTTTTTTTTTTTTTTTTTTTGAAGATATTGTGCATGCAAGGTGCATGTCTTTGTAAACATTGAAAAATTGATTGATCCATTTTTAAAGATATCTCCCGGTAACCTTCTGATGCTCTTTGATAATGTTTATGAGAGGTCAAGGGTGTATCCATAATTAATGCGCCTTGCAGTAGTATTGGCTCAGTATCCAGTGAATGTGCGAAACATCGTTTAGGACTTGTAGAAAGTAGTTTGAAGCTGCAGTGATGGTGTTGATTAGTGTGCAATGAAATGTGCTAAAAGGTCCTAAAGCACTATCCAGATGATTCATTTTATACTTTGTGTATGGAAAGAAAAGAAAAATAACGACTTTATTCAACAACTCGCCACTGTTGTGCCATTTTGGAGAGTCCTGGAGTGCCGATGTTCCTGCAGAGTGACCCTAATCAAACACCTGAACAAGCTAATCAAGGTCTTCAAGATTACTAAGGGTAAACGCAGGTGAGGTTTTATTGGGTTTATAGGGTTGGACCTAAGCTCTGCAGGACATTTTTTATCCTTGTGTACAGTGTAGGCTACAATGCGTAAACTTACGATTTGAGTACTCTGCCTTGTCCGAGTTGGGCTTAAGACTCTCAAGTAGCCACCCCGTCCCAGTGTCCTGTTCCACCCCACTCTAGAGCACTGAACTGGGCAGGAAAGTTTATTTGTGGGGGCCATATTATGGCACATAATGTTCCTGTATTATGCGCTTTTCTGCTGATACGGTATATGCTGTCGACAACTCCACCGAGCTGGCAGCTCCGTGCAGCGTTATCTGCTAAAGTGAGGGGGAAAAAGAAAGAGAGCGAGAGAGCACAGGCTTGATTTATTGCCTCTGCAGAGGAGAGAGCGAGAGAGGAGGGGTGAGGAGTGAGAAAGAGAAGCGAGATTCTTTCTGTGACTCGTTGGAGTTGAGTGAGACAGGTTGGAGTTTGAGCCCGAGTGAAGGAGGAATCCAAATGAATGAAGAGGTGCTGATTTTTCTCCCTCCTCATCTGCACAAGACTTTTCCCAAACTTCTCTGCTTCTCCGTATCCTCTGCGGGCAACCAATTCTTCTGTGTCCCTCTCCTGGGAACCTGTTATAGACCTCATCTGACCGCTGCTCAACAAAAGCCTCTCGGGAATTACCCAGCATGCCTCTCGGTCTGCAGAGAGTTCTGCCTTGATGCTTTTCTGGCGCTGCCCCTCTGCCGAAACCCCTGCTGTGTTATTAAGCCCTGTTTGAGTCCAAACTCAGCCGTGAGAATTCCAAGATAGCTTGTATGCAGCTTTTCCCACTTTATGTGTGTTTGTTTGCACAGAGAAATTGCATAACACCTTATAATTTGTACTCAGTTACACATTAGCAATGCCTGACTAGGAAAGTCTAAGCAAATAAACTTTAGTAAATCATTCACAGTTTCAATGTAATAGTCAATTCCAGCATCACTTTTACAGCAACATAATATGTTTTAACTGTAAAATGTTTCAGTTTCTAGATGTGAGTCATTCTGTTGAAATAAAAATAAAAATAATATAAATATATCTGTGTGTGTGCGCGCCATGGTACTATCCACCAGATTGCATCACTTAAAGATTAACTTCCACAGTACTTTCAATCATTCACTCCTTTTCCATTGTTTATTTACATTTTAAACAGATTTGTTCACAAGAAGTATCTGTTTCCTGAACATTAGGGATGCCACACTCCCACTTGAGTGACTTTACAGATCGGTATTGACACAAAGCAGCTTTATGTTTGGGAATGTTTATTTAATGGACTATTCATATGAAGCACATAAATCTTTTCCCGCTCTCAGCTGTGCCCGGTCGGACCGTCAGTCATCCCGTGTCAGTGGCCCTAGGAGGCAGCCCACAAAAGCCCCTCTCTGTCTCAGTCTCTCTGAGAGCAGCAGGAGGGAGATGGGATCTCCGCTAATGTGAGGCCTCTTAAAAACAAGCTCCCAGATCTCTTCTGTTTTCCAGAGAAAGATTTACATTCTTTTGCAAGGAAAAGTGGGGTCATTGTTGGTTAAAACGACCTCACCCTGCGTCTGCAGCAAGCTGAAAATGCAACTTTTGCAGTTGCACATACATTTTTCTTTACGGTGAAGGGGCTTTTGTGTTTTGAATGAGTTTGTGAGTTTGAAAGGATAGGTTCTTTTAATAATCTTTCATTTTTATGTGATCTGTGTTGAAGGAAAAGTTCACACAGAAATTTAAATTGTCATAAATTACTTATCCTCATGTTATTACTAACCTGCCGGGACTGACTTTCATCTGTGAAAAGCAAAATGAGATATGTGAGCTGCTTTTTTTTCCAAAAGTGAATGTTAATTTGTACTGTCAAATATGATACGATTTTTATTTATTATTGTTAATGTATGATTTATATTATTATTATTTTTTGTTTAAAAATAGTATTTCATAAAATTTTCCCCACCAAATGATCTTGTTTTTATTTTCCAGTTTTCTCTTAAATTTGATTTCAACCTAATTAAATTTTAATTTATTTTAATTTTTACAAAGCCCATTTTCCCCTAGCTTGTATGATCCTTTAGGGTCTTAATGGAAAGTTTGTAATATAGTTTGTTTTTAAATGTCTCAAAGATAGTGTAAAAATGCTGTCAAAAACAGCTCTTTAGAAATCACTCTGTTCTGTGTACTTCCCCTTTTAATCTTCACGAGCTCCGCTGACCCCGCCCCTCTTTTCCGAGGCACTCTCGGAGGATCTTGCTAATTAGCACATTTTTAGGAAAGGCTATTTGCAAAGATTCATTAAAAGACATTATACTCACTGCTTCTGTAGGTGAGGCTGGATCAAGAATGATTCACGCGAACATAAACGTATTTCGGTTGATCAAGGGCACGTTTCCCTTCAGAACCAAACGTAACGTTAATCCTCCGCGTCTTCAGTCACTCAGATGTCGAGGTAAATGACTACTGCTATGTTCATTAATACATTCCACAGCAAAACACCTCAATCGCTTAGGAGTCTTGCTTGTCTCTGCATCTCGGCCTGATGACGGCTCACTCAGGGCGGGTCTGAGGTAAGACACCAGTTCAGTCTGTGTGACACGCAGCTGTCAATCAACTATTGTGGGAGCGGCCTCTGTCGGTGTGGCGTCACACCATCATGCATTTGAGAATGGCTTGATTTCAGAAGGGGCAACTTGTTTCTATTAAATTAAAAGAAAACTACTGTTGGATCCTTATCATTGTAGGGTGGTTGTGCACACACACTCCCTACACACTTTTCAGTCCAAACAGCTTGAAAAAGTGCATGTGGCACCGGATGATCCCTTTAAGCAGTTTTAGTCCTAAAGCTTAAACTTTCTGTATCAGCCATGCCAACATTTCTAATCTTAATTTAAGTAAAGAAAAAAAAATCTAATGTTTATTTTACATTTATTTTTAGCTTTGTGATTCAATTGATGGAAACTATATGTATATATATATATATTTATTTATTATTTTTATTTTTTTTGCAATACTGGTTGGAATTGTGGTCTATTGCACATGCTCGTGCAGGAAGCACTTGTTAAAATCTGGGATGTGACATTTCCTGGTCCCATTCCTTTTCTCTTTCCCCAGTTATTTCCTGTCCCTGTCAATACAAATGGCGAAAAGCCCAAAAATGCTATAAAATAGTGGGTCCTGTGTGGTGAAAGCCCTTGTGATTCACTCTGTTGGGTTTAAAGTGACTTCAGTGATAGACTGAGTACTGACTGCTCCTCAGCCTTTATTCGAGGGTTGACATTTCAGCAGACGTTGATACACTCCATATCAGTGCTTAAACATGATGGATGACTCACAAGAGCTTTGTTGACTTGTTAGTAGATCACACAGCAGCTTCTGGAAGAAGCAGGTCTGTGCAACGACTGAAGATCACAGTCATGCAGTCAATGGCCAGGCATGGAGGCATGAATTCACAAATCTTCAAAGATTAAATCGGAGCATTAACTACACATTAAAGTGTCAAGTTCCAGACCATATTTTACACTTGTTGGGGTGTGTGTGTTCTGGTCAAATACTTTCAAAAATGCTTTACTCAAAGCGCTTTCTTTTCTTCACACTGTTATGCTGGGCTAGATTTAATGTGCTATGACTGTCTCTTGGGGGCATATTTAACAACCATTTCTTACATCCAAGTGTTCAGCAGTATGGCAGACATCTCTCGTCAAGAACTGCAAGTTTTTGCAAATAGGCTAAGATTTCTATATCATAAGCTATGTTTCACATTATAAAAGAGTGATTAAAACACCACATTTGGGGAAGAAGAAAAAAAAAAAGCTTAATTGGCAAAAAAGTTTTGCGCGCTTGAGGTGTTTTTAGACTTATGCGAATTAAATGCGAGCGGTCAGAGAGTCAATGATGGTCATGAAGTTGCTTTTTGCGAATAAATTCCTCCACACGCATGAAAAAAGTCATGTAACTTTGGACGTCACAACTGTATCTTAGCAGTATCTTAAATGTTGTTATGATTATTCTTGTATGAACTGTCTTAAAGGGCTGCGATCCCAAACAGCAGGGATCCGCCTCTAAAAGCAATGATCACATTGATTGCGTTTTGTCTGCTCGCTCTGAGAAGTAGTTTATTATAAATGAAAATGATTATATTCAGTGAATTATATCTCGCTGGATGGAAATGGTGCTTCACAAATGATTTATCCAATATTTTAATTTTGTGATTTTGCATGAAAACCCATCCAGTGTTGAAAAACTTCCTAATAACCTTTATGGGCTTTCACTGCGTGAGATATTTCTTAGAATTACTTCTTATTATGCATTGTATAATAATAGTTCTTTTTTTATATATATTACAGGTGCCATATTTTCCATAAATGTTCTAGTTAGAATGCCAGGTTTCTCATGGTTATTGTTGTTGTTATACTCTTTTTAAATCGTTTTTTTCCCCCTAGTTATGCAGAGTTATACAGTGTTTTATTTTTTGCTAGAGATTGGTGTACAAGTGAAATTTCCAATTCCCAGTCAAGATTGTTGGATAAAGATTTCCGTCCTTGAAGTCCTTGACTTTTAAAAGTGCTTTCCATTAATACAGGGTTATAGAGATTTTTTAAAATAATGAAATAAAATGTCTTGTTTAAAGGTTCATAGGAGAACTGAGTAATGACATCAATATTTTAACACTGAACTCAGATATTTTTATATAGCACTTTAAGTCAAGAGCATGTGATAATTTTCAGATTGGATTTTTTGAGGCGTCTCAAATTTGACTCTGGGGACTAAAACTTACAAGTGAGCCCTCCTGTGACTTTGAGTAGGTTTTTTTTCTGATTTACTTGCACCAGCTAATGTGATTTGCTTGAGCTCAGGAAGTGGTGTCTACTCTATCACCTTTTATACAGTACCAGGCAGAGAGAGTGGATGAACGTGTGAGAGAAAGAGAGAAAGTGGCTCTCTGACTATGAGAAAGTGCAGGGACCAAGAGAAAAATGTACGGTGAGGTGGGGCGGGAGGGAAATATTCTGTCATAATCCAACTGTTGCTGTGACATGAATCAGGTGACCTTTAGCTGTCAGCATCTCAGTCCATTACAGAACATGATTTGCAATCAGCAAGAGAAGAGAAATGCTGGAGGTTGCAGCGGAAGCTGGGAGAAAAAAAATGTATATCCGCTGACAGAAATCCATAATGTAAGATGGAGGGAGGAAGAAATGAAGAGTGAGTATATGAAAGAGTGAAGGAGCGCAAGTACTTGGCAGGAGCACAATGAGATGTCATTTTTTTTTCACTCTGTGTTTGTATGGTGATGTATTGAAAGGATCTGTCTGCCTACCGTGAGTGGGAGTGACCCCTGTGGGCTCCTGTTGTCTGGATCACTTTTCATTTTTACAGACTCTTCAAAACCCTCCTAACGTCCATCGTGCTGAAACAAGGAGGCTCTTACCTGGATCTCTGAGATTTGCGCAATCAGATGGAAATTTGTGTGTTTGTTAGGCACTGTTGCTGGACCAAACAGGGCCATATGATCTCACCCCTCTTTGCTTGACAAGCGTGCTAATTGAATTGTGGGAAAATGCTAATCATTGGCATGTAGGGGAATGCTGGTTTCTTTCTCTGCAGCCTTTGCAGTGGGTTCGTGCAAACACAAGCGTTATTCATGGTTCTTTAGATGCGATTTATCTACCTTGTTTTATATCATTTGTGACCTAACCAGTCAAGACATGCACAACGCATCATCAGAATTGTTAGCACAGTATGCATTGCTAGTTGTGTGGTAAAGTGGTCCATTTGAAGGGATGGTAAGCAGGAAGTTGCTGGCTTGATCCATGCAAGAAGAAGGCCAAGATCTGTCTATGGACCCTTTAGCAATGCTTTTAACCTTTTAACTTGTTTCATTATTGTGAGGACAATAATAGCAATGACCAAATATTTAATTTTAGCAAAGTATTAAAATTTTTTGCATTTGTCCCTTATACTCAAAAGTCTACATTTATTTGATCAAAAATGGGAAATCTTATTGCAATTAAAAATAAAAATGTTTGTTTAAATATATTTTAAAATGTAGTTTATTCCCGCAATAATAAAGCAACATTTTACTTCAGTGCCACATTTTTTATTTTTTAAATGATTCATTTCAAATAAAGACAGTGATTTTAAATTAAATTAGGTCCCTTTTTTCATTGTATATCTGTTTTAGTGGTTAAATTATAGTTTATTCACCATAAAGCATGTTTAAAAACTAAAATTATGATACAAGCAATTTATTAAAGATTAACAAAAAATAAGTTTTAATTAATTGATTTTAATGCTTTTATTAAATGTATATAATCAAAAGAATCTCTAATAATTAATTTATATATATATATATATATATAACATGTATATTAATTAATGTATTCTCTCCTGTTGTGTATTTAATTTCTTTCTTTCTTTTAAATATTCCTTTAAAGAAAATGTTTTAATAATAAATTTTATTATCAGTAGCAAAACTTATTGACCCCACACTTGTGAACAGTAGCGTATATTGCATATATATTCTATATCTGTAAAAATACAAATGAAAATTCTTCTTGTGTTGCCTCATCTTATCAAGTCTGGCTACATCATGACATCAGTCTTATGCGGTGTGAGCTTGAACGGGCAGTGTGAAGTTCTCGACCGTGACTAAAGCAGTCCTGGAGGTTAATAGCCGAGTTCTACGCTACAAGCAGATGCTAGTGCAAGCTAGAGAGGAAAAGGTGTCTGACAGAAGAAGACGGCAACAGCGAAGTGTTTCTCAGCGATCCGCCGTGTCTGCCCTCGCAGTCACTTAGCGTTTTGACAGAGCAACTCAAGCTTTTCAAGCTCCAAGACTCTAAAGTGCACTTAACAGCTTACTATAACAACGTGTTTTTAGCTGTGCACTCGAGGCCTGCGCCAATGAAGAACATTTCCTCAGACTCATAGGGTCGAAGACGATGTGCTTCTCTTTCTCTTTTACTCTCTCTCCACCGTGTTTATTTTCACAGCGTCATCAGTCACTTCGCATCTGATTGACAAGCCTGCTGAATCATCTGGAGACGGCTAATGCACATTTCGTGTCTCGTGGAACCTTTGAACGCTGAAAGTGCATTCGGTAAAATTCACCTCTGGAGTGCTGCTGTCTGACTTGTTTTGCTTATAAGAAGAAATGTGGTGTAATACTCGAGCGTTTGTTTTCACAAAGCTCGTTTTCGTTCTTTTTTGGATTATATGCTCATAATTGGTAATTATGACGTATAGTAACATTGTAATAATTTTAATAAAGGCATTTGGAATTTAGCATGAGGAAAGTTACTTTCAAAATTCAAAGCCACGATTTGATATCATGAAGCTTCCTGCAACTGAAGGAAGTGATGCGTCAGGAGGTGAAGGCCTGCTATCAGGAAGAGATCAGATCTCTTCTTGAGATAGGACAGAGATTTGGCTCATATTGTGTCATGTGATATTCATCTTCATCCTCAGAGGAATATTTCTTCATATGCAGATGCCTTTGTTAGAGGTCATTGTGTTCTCAGAGATCAGGGCGCCACCAGCTTTGTCTCGCACCCTTATTTTAATGATGCAAAACCGATGCAAATGTTTAGCTTGGAGTTGTTTGTTTTTGTATCAATGAGTCTCTCTCTTTATCTAATTTATGCCCTCTTGTACAGGAATCTCTTTAGCATCTCAGTATTTTCTCTTGCATAGCAATATTTTTAAATGGGGAGCAAATGGACTTAAAATTGTTCTTGCTTCTCTGCTCATATTTTTTTCTGGAACCTACCAAGTTGGAAAGCTTTAATAATCAAAGTTTGAGATTATTTCTGCAGATGAATGGAAAGTTAAATGCATAATGCACTAAATAAAAATATTAATTCCAAAGGGTTTACTGCCCCCCCAAACTTTGCAAAGGTGATGTGCATTTGTGTAGTTCATAAACTAGAACTTAAACTTATAAACTCATAAACCTCTAGGGCCTCACAAACCCCATATCTTAGTTGAAATTAACAAATGAATCAATTTTGATAATAACATAAATTTGATTTCATGCACCAGGTACTTTGGTCTTGGAAGAAGTTCAGTTTGGAAATCTCTTAACACCATAATCAAAAGCCAAATGATATTGTGTCAGCCAGGAATACACTGTCTGAGCTAAATCCATTTCATCTTATAGCTCTATATTGTTACTCTATGTCAAAAAGTCCTGCCTAAATGTATTTCTCCTAAAGAAATTCAGGAGAAACTTATTAGACAAAGTTGAAATGAAACACTGAGAACTCCATTAAGCTCCTGAGCTATGAAAGTGCAACCTCTGAGCAATAAATTTTCCTCAGGGTTCTTCTGGACGAAACCCTGGCGATGGCATTGCGTGAAACAACCAGCTAATAAAAAGAAGAGTGTGATGATTGTGCCGGAGTCCTCGGCGCTCCGGGGCCGTTATCGTCTCATCCATCCGTCTTAACTCTGCTCCTCACGGTGCTCGGAATGGAATTCTCTTCCCCCCCCTCTGCCCTTTTGGAGAGCTAGCATGTGTGAAAAATTGTTAAGCAGCTCTCTCCTCTGTTTTTCCCCTTCTCTCTCCCTCTCTCTGTCCTTTGTGCTCGAGCAGGCGTGTTCCAAACTCTTGACATCAAAAGAAGGCGTAACTCATCAGTCTCTCACCAGGGAAACTCTTTTCACCGGGCCACAAAAAGGGGAACACGAGCGAAACAGGATCCGTTCGGGGGCCGTGAGGAGCCGTGGGGGTGATTTGTGGCCCTCTGTGTGTGTTTGAGGGGGGCGGAAGGGAGTTGTGGAAACCGAGTGTGCGGTAGCCAGTCTACACTGGGCCGCTGGAAACATAAACACAGGCTCATAATCACAGCGCTGAACACACAAACACACATGGCCCTCATTCGTCAGGTTTCGCTCTTTCGCAAATGCGTCCTCGCTTCTGTTTCTCCCTCCATTAACTCCTCTGTTACAGTTACCCCTGTTTTTCCTTTTTCCTTAAACACTCCACTTCTGCTTTTTATTGCCCTTTTTTGTTTTCTTTCACTCCCTTATGACCTTTATTGGTGTCTTTCAGTAATATGCTGGCTTTTCACATGTTAAAAGCTATTCTGGATTAACAATAAAACAATATTTAGATTGAGTTCCTCATATTCTGTTGGTATCATAAAAAAGTAATTCACATTAAAATAAAAAATTTGCTGAAAAAGTTTACTCACTCTCAGGTCATCCAAGATGTAGAGGAGTTTGTTTCTTCATCGAAACAGATTTGAAAACATAATATTTGGCTCACCAATGGATGGTCTGTAGTGAATGGGTACGGTCACAGTGAGAGTCCAAACAGCTGATAAAATATGACCGCAATTCATATGTAATATGATGTAATCCACAGACCTGTGTGTTCGTAAGAAACAAATCTATCATTAAGATGTTTTTACTTTCAACTGTCAATTCTGGTTAGAATATGAGTCTATATATGAGTATATATTCAGCAAATGTTCATTTTTTAGTGCACTATTCCTTTAATGGCAGGAGTGTATCACACAACTTTGTGCATGAATACAATAATAATATTAAAAAAGGTCAATTCTTTTTTAATTAATATTATTATTTTTAATATTGCTGCAATGTCCTCAATAGTCAAACGGCAAGCAAATCAGCAAAACCAATGCAACTGCACAGTCCATATCAAGGCCTTGACCACAAATGGATGTTTAGAAGGAGAAAATGTAGTATTATAATAAGCTGGCATTTGAAAACCTGTATTATTAGCGGTTCCTGTCCACATTCAGTGTCAATGCTAGTTTTGGAGCACAAGCTCTAAAATCTCTAATGACAATAACAGACGTGAACTACTATAATCAAACAGAACACCAAGTTGCCATATTGACATCTTTTACAGTTTGGATCAGAGCAGGGCGGTTGAATGGAGGCCAAGGCTAAAGGAGTGTGTGTGTGTGTGTGTGTGTGTGTGTGTGTGACCACTTTAATTATGTTAATGCAGCACTCAGGCTCAGTGAGAGGAGTATTAGTCAGTGGGCAGGGCCGGAGAGTGAACGGAGAGCCATATGGAGCCCTTTGCCAAAGTTATGTTATACAATCTGCTGCAGAAGAGCTATGCTAATTCTACTGACGGAACCATTTCACACTACAGGACGCCTGGCTGAGAGGCCAAGAGAAAGTCGTTTTAAAGAGCGGAAAGAAACATGCTGAGTGTGAATGAGCGAATGAAAGAGTGAGGAAGGAATAAGGGAGGAATAAACAAGGGAGTAAATATAGAAAGAAATCATCAATTTGCGGAAGTCTCTGTGGTATTTTATTAATTTGTATGTTTAACATAGACCTTTTATCATAATTCATCACCATATATTGCATAATTTTTCTTTCTTTTATTTAGTTTGCACATTTTTTATGGCCTCATTCGAGACTGCTTTATTAGAATGTGACTCAGCAGCTAATTGGCAATTTGACTATTTATTGTGATAGTAAAGTGTATTAACTTATATGGTTGGTAATGAATTAGTAAAGATGTGAGGGAAGATATAAAGGAGTGAATAGGGGGTGACTTAAACTTAGTGAGCAAATAAGCAAATCTAAGAGACAAATGATGATGAAAAATAGCAAGCGAACCAACAGAACAAATCAATGACAAACGGGTAAAGAAAAGGGGAGATGAATAAGTAAGTGACACATTTTAGCAAGTCAGCAAATGAAAGAATGAACAGAAGAGTGAAAGAACTAATTAACTAATATAAACAACCAAATAAAAAAAAGAAAGAAAAAAAAAACAGAACGTGTGAGAGAGTAAAACTTAACTAGATAAAAAAGTTTGTCGAGACAAACTTTAAGTTGGCTTGAAAAAGCTGTGGCTGAAAGTTTCAAAAGTTTCAAATAGTTTAAGTTAAAAAAGTTTAAGCAGTTACAATTAAAAAAAGTTTGAAAAGTTTCTGTTTAACGTTTTCAGTCTAAAAGTTAGAAATAGTCAGATTATAAAGTCAGATAATAGATAGATACTAGCATGATTAGTATGTCACTAACATGTTGCTAGTATGATTAGAATGTTAATAGCATATTGCTTGCATGATTAGCAAGTTACTAGCATGTTGCTAGCATGATTAGCATGTTGATAGCATGATTAACATTTTACTAACATGTTTCTAGCATGATTAGCATGTTACTAACATGTTGCTAGCATGATTAGCAAGTTACTAGGATGTTTTGCTAGCATGATGAGCAAGTTACTATCATGCTGCTAACATGTTTCTAGCATGATTAGCAAGTTACCACCATGTTGCTAGCATTTTTCTGACATGATTAGCAAGTTACTAGTATGTTTCTAGCATGATTAACATGTTACTAGCATGTTACTAGCCTGTTGCTAGCATGATTGGCAAGTAACTAGCCTGTTGCTAGCATGATTGGCAAGTAACTAGCATGTTTCTAGCATGATTAGCAAAATTACTACCATGTTGCTAGCATGTTGTTAGCATGATTAGCAAATTACTAGCATGTTGCTAGCATGTTGTTAGCATGATTCGCATGTTTCTAGCACGATTAGCAAATTGCTAACATGTTGCTAGCATGACTGCAGCGTGTTTAGATTTGAATTTTGACAGTTGGCAGAGTCTTGGCTCATCTGAACATTCAGTGAAGGGGAGTCTTTCTCAAGCCAACTTAATAAAAAAGCATGCAAGCAAGTGAATGGAAAAATGAATGATTTAAATCAATTAATTTATTGAGAAACAAGTGAGTGAAAGAAAGAATGAATGAATTGTGAATGAAGAAATATTTGATGTTTGATTGTTGAAAACAGTTTTGCTGATTAATATTATTGTATAACTGATGAATAGAAATTTATTAAACAATAAAATTATTAATTTTAACTAATTAACTAACTAGCCAACTAACTAAATATTGTATAGCTGGTAATAAATATAGCCAGTAAGTTTTGTTAATTGAATTGTTGCTGTACAATGTATTTTAAGGATCGGCTGCTGAATTGAGATAATGATTTGTCTGTTGGACTTACATTTTTAGTTTGGACCATGTGTTTAGAACCAATAAGCGAGATGATCTGTCTCTTCCTCTCTCTCTGTGTGTCTCTCGCTCAACTCACCTCGCTGTCACCTCGCTCTGCCCCTCTCTCTTCTTTCTCTGATGAGCACAGTAAGTGTGTGTCGGCTGCGTTTGATTTGTGGAACTGTGCAAACACTTGCAGATCCCAACACGCTCACTAACTAGACCTCGCCCCCACCCCTCTCCCGTCCTGTTTATCCTGCTTTTCTTTTGCCCCCGTTCACCCCAGGGAGACAAAGGGGCGAAAAGAGTCTGTTTCTTCACCTAATCCCCACCTGGAGACTTTGTCTGAGACCCCATCTTGAACACACACACACACACACACACACACATGTGATTTTGTCTTTTATTGCATGCTTCTGCTGTATGTATGTTTTAGTTTTCTTTTATGTCGTTTGCAACCTTTTTGTGACTGACTATGTTAAGAACGGGGCCCTTATTTTGCAAATCATTAAAATATGTTGTTTTGTGTTTAATAGCCTGGTTGTTTCCTTTACTGTAGCTCTAGTCTGATTCATCTCATATGTTGAGAGGGAAAGAGGCCAAATAAAAAGAGTTTAACCTTAGTTTAGACAGAAACAGGATGATGCTTTATAGACAGCCTCCCACTGATGATACCTTTAAATGGAGTCGAGTAGGTTGATATCTTTTCTGTTTGCTCTATTTAGATAGGGCACTGAAAGCTGGCTTTTATATATCTGCTCTGCCTCTCATATGACAAATTACAGTTGTTTTTATTTTTAAATAATTCCGAACCAGGTTTATCTTTGTTGACAGGCCTGTAACTGACCAAAGCTTTTTTTGGTTAGCTGGAGGCAGGATGTGGTGTGTAGTATATGCACGTTTGGCATACTTTGGCTGATAGATTATTCTATTTTATTTTACTACAGATGTTTTGCATTTTTATTTTAATTTATTGAATGATTAATGTTTTTTATTGTAGTACTTTTAGCTGATATTTGCATGGAAAACCATTTGTCATTTATATTTATCATTTTTAACAAATTATTTTTGGCTGATAAGATCAAGGATAGTCGTGGTTGTTACACTTTGTTAGGTTATAATTTATTATTAAATATTTAAAATTGAATAATTCATGTATTTATTACTGCTATTTTATGTAAATCTTTTAACTTTTATTTATTTGAATTTTTACTACTATTGGCTGACATTTTTATTGGCATAATTATTATTTGTAACAATTATATTATTATTAGTATTAATTATTATTTATTAGCTTATCTATTCATGATAAGGCAATTATTATGCATCACCATTATGTGTAATGATTATATTATTCTAATATTATTATTCTAATTATTAATAATTATAATATTCTAATTATTTATTATTCATTTATAAATATTATTGAAATTATTATTAAATAATTAAATTTTAATTCATCATTATATTATTAATCATTATTTTAATTTCAGTTGAATGGTTTAATTTTTTTATAAATTGTTTAATATTTATTTATATAAACAGGTGTGCTTGTTTTGCCGGCTACGTTCCGTCTCGCGCTTCATCCTTCCCTGTAACAACATTTGAAAACTCAGCCAAAATAAAGCAATAGTTGGTCAAAGCTGTACATGGAAAGGCTGAACCACAACTTGTAGTGCAGTAGGTTAGATAGATAGTCTGTAAAATTAATCAGCTTGGGGGTTGAAATCGAAAAATAGAAAGGACTCACTATTCTAATGCACTAGCCGTGTTTTCATATATATATATATATATCTCACATCAATTCACATTTAAATTACTAAACAAACAATACAATTGTCACATAAAAATTATATAAATTATATAATATTATATTACAATATATATATATATATATATATATATTACATTATTGCATTATTTTACATTCCATTTCTTGTCTTATTTAACTGCTAATTTACTGCTGTTTGAAAACCTATTTTTCAGGGGTAAATCTTTAAAATAAAAAAAAGTTCTCCAGAATCGTGATCTTTATTCTAAGAAAAATAATCGTGACTCCCATTTTATCCAGAATCATGCAGCTCTACTTCAAACCTTCGAGAACAGGGCTCTCAAAGTCTGGTTAATCTAGCACTCCGCTTACATTGCTGTTCTGTGACGGCTCCACACCGACCCACGATGCTTAAATATTAATACAAGCATTCTTCCTCCCCAGCGCTCCGTTATCATCGCTGTCACTCTCAGGGGCACAGCAAGCTCATGGTATTGTCACACACTTTCAATTCAATTAAAATGGGTGCACAAGGATAAGCAGAGTACCGACAAGAGGAGGGAATAAATACCTGTTAAAACGCTATGCGTGTTTGAATGCGTGCTGTGGATTGATAAAAGATTAAAAGCGCTGAGAGTGATAGGAAGTTTGTCAGCACTTTTATCTGCTCCAACATGCTAGAAAAGATGGGACCCAGTCCATGCCTCACATCTCTCTTCTCTTGTTTCCTTTTCTATTTGCATTTGTCTTTCTCTTCCTTAAAATGACAGGGATTTTAGTGTCTCAGCAGGCGTTGGCCTGAGAGAGAGATTTTCGGTAATGAATAGACAGCCTGAAGCTTTCATGACACAGTCTTTTGGTTGTTTCTCAGGGCATCTGTGATTGAAAGATTTTTATTTCAAACTAAACAAATCTCAAATATTAGACCTCCTCTCAGTATGATCTTTGTGGTGATCTAACAACAGAAATCGTTGGAAGAAAAGTCAGTTGGAGTATATATATATATATAAATTAGCATATTGTTAATTAGTTCATTATTTTCTGTAAAGTACTGATAAACATTAGACTTTCATATATTTTAGATTCATTACACACAACTGAAGTA
>JAUMHQ010000031.1:2116344-2129903 GCA_032361165.1 Enteromius paludinosus | reverse complement strand
TTGAAGACACGCACCTTTTTGTATCAACCAAAAATGGCTGTTTCGTGGTCTATTGAGGAAGTACAGACGTTCCTCTCGTTGATACCAAGGAGCAGATCCAGCGAGAGCTTGATGGGGTGACGCGGAATGAAAAATACACAATTGTTGTGTGTTTGTTTGTGGCGTGTTAAAGATGATGTCACGGCAGTAGAGGCGGCAAAACTATAACGACACGTAAATAATCCCGCCCACTCTAAAGCAGTACTAAACTGCATGGAAATGCAAACCGAGCCGTAACGAGCCGTGCCGAGCCGAGCCGAGCCGAGCCGAGCCGAGTCGTACCACGCTGTGGAAAAGCGCCATAAACTAATTGTGGAACTAGCCACTTTTTGGTGCGTTCGCACCACAGGATCTAGGAACGGTTTTAGTTCCAGAAACTCTGAAGTAGAAGCTAAGTTAGTTCCTTCTATCAGAGTAGGATCTAAAACAGTTCTATAGGAACTATCAGTGACGCTGTGTATGCTAATTGGCCAAATGCATAAATTCTGCATTTTACATTCCATCTTCGTTATCATGAAACCTCCAACCCAACAAAGACCTCCATTCACCAGTTTTTGATATTTGTTAATGCCACGCAAAAAGATCTGCCGGTCGAACACAACCAGGAGAACAGCCCAAGGGAGAAATTGGTTCTGCTGGCTAGTTCCTAGAAATACGCAATGCGAAAGCCCCTATTGACGGTGTGTTTTCCTCTCCCAGGATCTGCCCAACAACATGATCCACCAGGTGCCAATAAAGTCACTTCCTCAGGAGTGGCTTTGGTGCGAGACCTGGTGTGATGATACATCTAAAAAGAAAGCCAAGACTATAGATCTGGTAAGTCAGCTGCTCTTTGCACACAACGGTTGTGAATTTGAATTTGGATTAACACTTTGTATTTGTCTGTCTTAGTGCAATAATCCACAGACAAAAGAGCCCAAGCTACAGGCTGCTGTGCGTATAGTAGCCGAGTGGAGCGACTATGACCAGGAGATAAAGAGAATCTACAACAATTTCCTGGAGGAGAAAGAGAGAGGCACCACGGTCAGCTATCAGCAAACAGAGAGAAAACACACAGGTGAGACCAATCTGTGCTTTTTCTAGTTGAGTCAGTGATTGTCATTGTGATGTTTTAACCTGATGAATGGCACTTCCCACAGTTATGGTACAAAATTGGTCTTTAAAGATAGGTTGTTCATCCGCTTCATGAGGGAAAGATAACTATACAGTACAATGTCTAATTTAAATTTTGATTAGCTTGGTGTATTTTTATGCATTAAAAATCATAATATATAACAAGAATTAATAAAATTGTATGAAATGGAATCATTAAAAAGCGTACATAAAACGCCACAAATAATAATGTAGCTTTGTTTCAAAAGAGGGCAGTTCATCTTATAATTAAACTTTTTTGTAATTGGAATTAGTTCATTTAACATATTACATTTATATAACAAAATATAACATTTTTGTTCACTATCGTTTAAGGTTTAGTGACTGTTGACGTTATATTATTAAGCTTTTTGCCAATGTATTAATTTTATGTAAAAATACATAATACCGGCTTTCTGCTATAATACATTTTAAAATGATTTTATTTCTCTGATGACAAAGCAGAATTTTCTGCAAGTAATCATTGTCACATGATTCTTCAGAATTCATTGTATTATGCTAATTTGGTGATCAAGGAGCACTTCTTATTATTCAGTGTTTAAATATTTTAATGGAAACCATGATATTTTTTTTTTTTTCAGGAGTATTTGATGAACTTTTTAGAAATAGACATCAATTGTGATATAATAATTGTCTCCAGTGTCAAGTTTATGCATTCTTGCTGAATAAAAGTATTTGTGTACAGATCAGATTTAAACAATTAGTGTATGGTTTTTAAATCGGAGGGGACGGTTGAGTAGGTCAAGATCTCTAAACTGGGAACAATTAGTATAATTGATAGTTTAGTTTATCTTATCCGTAGTTTAGCCTAATTGTGCCGAGTAGCTTTTTATAATTACTTGCTTAATTTGAGTGTCTGCTCTTTCTCTCTGTCAGGTGGTGACACACACTCAGAGCTTTGAGCTGAGGCTTTACGACTGAAGAACAGGGGACTCTGTTCAAAGAGTCATCTTTTCTTCACCCTTTGTAAACCAAGCCTATCCTCCAGGAATGGGTTGACATTCGTGCTGAACTTGACTTGAACAGAATTATTGCAAACTTCCCTCTTTTGTATCTGAAGGCTTGTGGACGTGTTGGGGTTCTGAGTAAACAGCACGAGCAGAGGACGTCTCCTCTATCCAGGCACTTTTGATATTTAACCCCAACACTCTGGGCCTTGCCTATGCCATAAACAATACCAGTTCTACCAGAGCAAAAAAAAACAACAAAAAACTGGTTGAGGTAGTACCATAGGGAATTACATAATTGAACGAGAAACTGCATGTGCGCAATTTTAATATTAAAGCAGATTTGATTAATGTCCCTCTTAGCTGTAACACGCTCCCATGAAAATGATTATTAAATCATGAAACACGAGATGCAGACTGTTCATTTAAAAGCCACCCATGGTGTTGAAATGCCACGGCAACAGAGTGATGTCGTAATAGTTTGACTTTAAAGCACAGATCATTTCCTGTGACACATCATAGTCTAAAAATTCAGATTCATCTTTTGGTAAACAAGCCAGCGCTAGTCTGTTTTTGTTATTCTGAAAGTGGTGTTTTCATACAGCAGGGCAGTTTTACGAACATGTTTAAATCGCATCGCTCTTCAAGGAGACACATCAAAAGACCTTTTAACTCAGGAACAAGCTATTCGGTCGATTTAGTCACAGCTAAAGACATTTTTTCTGTTCCGCAGAAGGAAATTTTAATTTACTGAAAAATCTCTGTGGGCATTGAAAGGCTCCAGTAGTGTCATCACAGTCTAATGTTGGTTCGCGGTTTCTCCACATTGAAATGATTCATAATGGCAGTCAGTTAATGAAACTCAATCAATGGTACTTTTAGGCCTACAGAATTAAAAAGATGTCTTCAGGAGATTACGAGGAGGGGAAAAAAAGATCAGACTTCTTTCATAGAAGCTGCTAGCAGGTAATTACATTGGTGTTTAAATGTACTTGTTTTCTTTTAGTATCGGTGGATTTCAAGAAGTCATTGATATGGTTGCTTTTTCCGAATGTTTTTTTTTTTTTTTTTACTGGCTATGTCCGCTTCTGTGGTATTGCTTTTATGGATTTGAGATTGACCACTAAATTCAAACATTTGATCAGAAACAATGGGCTGGGGCTTTTTTTGCATTTAAGTAATATAGATATGTGCACACTTTTCATCACTGGTTATTACCTGGAAATATTACATTGAAATTGCCAATAGAAAAGAAAGCGGGCTTGTACAGTGCCTTGTGCTTTGTTCTGTTTGAGAGGTACATTACAATGTCTTGTGGTTTATCTGCTGTTTTACTGAATACACTTAATAGGGGGGAAAATGAATGATTTAGTCACAATGTTTTGGAATTACTGTATGATTAATTATGGGATGACAATATTTTGTAATAAAAGATGTACCAAATGGAAGTGTTTATTTATTTATTTATTTTTTTTACAATCTAATTGTTAAATTATTATTACTATTAATTAAACTGTTTTCTTATTCCACAAAGTTTTAGAAAGAAAAGAAAACCACTTATTGCAATGCATTATTCTGCCAAATGATGGCAGCACAATCCAGAAATAAAAATATGATCATAATGTAGAGAGAGAGAGTGATGATTATTAAATTTATTTTAGATGCTCTGTCTCTGGCACTTAAACGTTCCCTATCATAAAACTTTTAAGCACAAGTCAAACCAAACATTGCTTCAGCCTTTGCATGGACAGATGTGAATAAAAAGAATTTATGAGAAATGTTCTTTGTCTTTCCAGCACTAACCGTGCCTTCTCGAAACATTATTGCAAATTTATATTGTCGTATGTCTTTGTAAACTCTGCAGAATTGTATGATGCGTATATAAAGTTTGCTTATATTTGAAACTTTAGATCTTGTTACTGCAGCTCTCAAAATTCTTGTTACTTGGACATTATGTCTCGCATCTGCATGAAGAGGATCTGTCCTTCATCACTAATCGTATTTTTTTCTTCCAATTCTTTTCAGTTTTGTCATTAACTATTATATTAGGCTCCCAGATGATCTTGAATTAGCGCACAAATTAGGGCTCGTTTTGCTCCATTGAAGTCAATTAAACACCTCAAACTCTTGTTATTACACAACAAAAGTGTCCTTGACTCTGATCAATGGTTTAATGAGTTGTGAAGAATGCAGAGGGTTACATTTAAAAATTTGAAACAAACAATAAAGCACAACAAAATAAAGTAGTACTATTATTTGGATTCAGTACCATGGTAATGCACCATGAAATGCATATTTAAAGAGTATAAATGAACATTCGTATGTTATCATCAGTACCAGTTTTGTGCTGTTGTTTAAAAGTTTGGGGGCAGTACAGTGATTTATTTATTAGTACTTTAGGACATGTCTATTCATCAAAAAATGTGTGTTTCGCTAAAATATTAAGCTTTTCGTTACCACATCATCAGCATGTTAGATTGATTTCTGAAGGAACATGCGACACTTCAGTAACTGCTTCTGAAAAATTCAGCTTTTCCATGATCACAGAAATAAATGCCTTTTTTAATGTACTTTTTTTTTAAATAGAATACATTTAAAATGATAACAATATTTAGCAGTATTTTGCATTATTTTGAGCATAACGTGTTTTAAAAACATTAAAACATTTTTTACCAGCCTTAAACATTTTGTGTACTTTTCAATAAGGTAAAACACCGGTTCCTTTATAATAATCACTGTTTTTCATTTGGAAGAAGAAGTTAGTTTCAGTGTTGAAGTCTCCTGGTGCATGAAGAGTTAATGCTTCTATTTACAGAGAAAGAAAAAACAAAAAGTTTGTCAATATCAATTGAGAGCAGAGCAGTGGAGCCAGAAAGAGGATCATTTACATGTAGATGATAGTTTTAGCCTGGATCCATTCTTTATCCCTTTCTCTCTGTCGGTTCATAGTTACCATGACAACGCGCATGCCATTTATTTCTGTACATTAGGCGCAGACTGCTCGTCCTCTGCTGCTTTGGCCGCTTTTTTTCCAGACCTCTTTTTAGGAGGAGGAATTTGCATGTAGATGACTTTGTGCTGTCTGTCTTTACCCCACTGTCCCCGTCTCTCTCCCTCTTCCTCTCTCTTCCCATGGTTTTATCTTTCCTTTCTTTCTTCCCGCCTTTTGTGACCTTTAATCTGCCGGTTTATTCTCCATCTCATCTGTCTCTCAGTGCTGTCTCGTTCCTCTCTGCTCGCCGGTCATGGTGATCTCGGTCCGCTGAGGCCTCATGAGGGAGAGAAGTGATGTAGCGGCGTCATATTGGACGGGAGAGACCAGGACGGACAGAAAATGGGCAGCCCTCCTGTTGCCGTGGGAGACTCCGTGGCTCCGGAGCTGGAACAGAGGGAGGGAGGGAGAGGGAGAAAGTGTCCGTGTCTCCGTGTCTCTATCCAGATGGCACTGGTCAGCCGTCCCTTACTCAGCGGGCACATTAAAACGGATCACTGATAGTAATGACCAACACCCACATCTGTTAAGCCACGTCCCTTGTCTGGGTATATACGGGCATCCCGATGCCTTCTGCCCTCGCTTTGATCTCGCTAACGTCTGTCGGTCTGGGCCAGGAGGCTGTCCGTGTGCCGCCTGTACCCATGTCATCCCCGGCCCAGCAGGAGAACAGTTTTAGTAGCATTTTGCCAGCTGGGACTTGGCTTTAGCTCGTTTGCCGCTGTGAATTTGCCGAGGTTATTGAGAACCAAGAGGTCTGAGCTCAGCACAGCCGTTCACGGAGTGTTTGATTCATGGGGCAAACACAAATGGCAAGATATTTATCAAAATTGCAAGAAGCAATTCGATTGGCTGGGTTTATGCTGTTTCTATGGCCTAAGGTTAGAAAGTCAAAACTGTGGATTTGTTCGGTGTAGGTATTGTTTACAAAAACTATTAAAACTGTTTATTTGTCAATTTAAATAAAATTAAAATTTTAATAAAATTTTTTAAAACAAGGAAATTTTTTTTTATAAAAATATCGTTAAAAACAGTAATAGCTACTCTGTGGGATTTGACATAGGCCTACTTTATAAGCTAAATCTTTATAGCAAATAATTTTTATTTTTTTTAATTTTTATTAATTAAATAATAATAATAATTTAAAACTTTTTAAATGTGTTGTAATTTTAATACTTTAAACGTATAAGGAAACAATTTTTAGGTTAATTTTTTTTTTAATCATATATTTACATTTTTATCTCATTTGATTAGCAAAAACAAATTTTAAAATGCATTCCCTATGAAGGCATGCAGTGAGCTGTCATTCTGCAAGGCCGATATATTGTTGATGACTGCATGCTGTTGTAAATCTTGTAGAGCAAAAGTCATCTACTTTTTTTTTCTTTCTTTCTTTTTTTTTTTTTCTAGCATTGATTGCCTTTCGAGCCATGAATGTTCAGCAGCCCTGCTGTTTAGTCCCTCGACCATACAGGTGCCTTGAACTCTGTTTCTAGCCTTCATCTTAAAGCCAGCTGGGTCAGCTGGTGATGGTACAACCTCTGTGCTCTCCTCCATAACCTTTATGTCATTCTCACTCCACAGTCTGGTTTTGTCTGTCCCATGGTCTTCACTTTTCTATAGACTTTTGCTTGTGGTCAAATGTCTCAGCAGAATGAAAGAACTCGTTTTATTCCTTCATTTTAAAAGTGGGCTGCTCTTTTTGTTGACTGTTATATCAAATCTCTGTTTGTTTAAAACCTATTAATGGCATTTCTATGTAGCTAATGGATGAGTGTGAAGGTTTATTTAGCGTGCAGTCATAGCTCACCCTGCAGTAATGTAGTAATCCATTGGGTGGCGCTGTTACTCTACGAGCCACTGAAACCAAACCGTTCAGTAGCATGTAAAAATGACGAACACTCATGGGCTTTAATAGTTAATTGGTCTTGTTTTTCAAAGTGACTCTCAGATAAAAAAATGATGGCAGAGGGAACAAAGCTGTTGTTTTTCAGGGCACTTATCTTCTGAGACCATCCAGTCAGTGGCTTTTAGGAGTACAACTACAATTTCGTACGTTGACATCCTAGTCAGAGTGAAAGATGTCTGTGTGGTTTCCTGTTAGTTTGTGAATTACTTATTCACACGTGTGTCAAAAAACCCTAACGAATCACACCTTTTAAATTCTAAGCTGTTTCGTTTTCATTTTTACACTGCCTGAGCAAACAGGGTTACCACAATGATCTGACAAAAACTAATAAGTTGGTGTTCATTGTAGCAGTCTAAATTAGCCTTTGGCTACTGTTAAACACAGCACAGATTCTGCTCTGTTTTTAGATCATTAGCCCGAGGTCAGCGAAAGTGTGTTCACACTAAGGAAGTCTATAAATAGTCTATAAAGCTATCTGTTAGATTTCCCAGTTATAGTAAAATATTATCTAGGCTAGGGCTAGCCGGGTCACGCTAACCAGCCAAAATGGTTGTTTCCCTAGTTCACACATTTAGTTAGTGATGCGTATGTCAGCCACTGAATATATGTGCTCACAGTTGATTAGACAGGCCGTATAGTCTGAGTTTTCACTTGATTAGCCAAGACTAATAGGTTTTGGTGCCAGAGTTCCCATTATGATCATCATGAAGCATTTGCTGTCGGAAGTTAGAGCACAGCATGTTGACCGATGGCTTCAGGATCTCACTGCTGATTAACCAGGTCTGTGAACCCTTCAAGAAATCTAGATCCTCCTCACTGATAAACCAAAACCAGGCCCGTTGTTAAAGAGATGGCTGTGCGTTGGCACACTATATTTGAAATTTACCGTTTTCACATTTCTCCTGCAATGTAAGTTTTTTCAGCTTTATTATTTATTTATTGGTTACAATTTATTTTGAACGTCCACTTTAGGCATTCTGCCAACTATGCCAACTACAAATCTCTACAAATAAGGTTAGGGTTAGAATAAGTTGACATATACTTGTGAAGTTTCTGATGTCAGAAGATATTAAGCAGACAGTCTGCTAATATTCAAATTTCTGCTAGTTGGCACGTAGTTGCAAAGTAACCTACTGGTATGTCTAAAGTGGACTTAAAAAAAAAAGAGAAAGTGTTACTTATTTATTTATTAATTTTCAGAAACTACAATGTTTCAACAAGATACACACACTCAGTTCTGCAGACGAAGGTAAGGTTCCTTTTTGTCCTTGCTTAATCGACCAGAATATTATATGACCCTCGGTTATTAGAAACATAAAAAGCATAAAAAGCATTTAACCACTTACAACACATGCAATGTTTAAATGTCTTTGCATTAGATAACAAAATGCCAAACCAAATGCCATTTATTTTAAAGAAAGATAGCGCAAATACAATTTCCAAGGAAAACATTTCACAAAATAAAGTTTGTTAGGTTCACAAAAGCCTCAGAAAGTTGACTTTGAGAAAAAAAAGCCTTGCATCATGTTTGCAGCTTGATTCAATTATTTATTAACATAACACAAACAAAATCGTACTTTTGAAGGATGCCTTAAAGTGTTAGTTTACCCAAAATGAAAATGTTGCCCGAAGTTACCTTCTGTGTTCTGTCTATGTGCTTTGATCAGTGTTCATATGCAAATTAAAGCCTAAATTTAATCTGTTCATCATATAACAGATGATAAGATTCTTCAGACGACTTGAATCAAACCGTTCAATTCATATGGATTTATTTTATGATCTAAATTAACTTTTAGAAACATCAAAGTTTTGGTTGACGGACAGAAATTTCTTAGTTTTTGGCAAAAAAGTGCACTATGTCATCTGTTTTAGCTCTGATCAGGTTTATTAAATATGTTCAGCATGTATGAAAGGAGAATCATAAAACTCAGTGAATGTCAGTTGATGCTACCCAGAACGATGGAATACAAATTCTACACAAAAACAAAGGCTCGATTAAATATTGATTTTTTTCATTGTGATGTCCACGGAGAACAAGAACATGTCACTTTCAACAAATGAATGTTTTTTGTTTTGTGTGTGTTCACAGTATTCAGAAAAATCAAAGGCATGACGGGGTTCCTCAGCGTGATTCCAGTCTGCTATAGAGGCACTCAAAAGGACATTGTAAATGCATCAGCCGTTAAAACCTGATTCAAAAAAGAAAATAAATCTGATTAACATTGATTGACATCCTCTACGAAGTGACAAGCATCAATTAACAGTGGGTAAGGAGGCTGTGGCGTGGGATGTGTTTTGCAACCTCATGCCCAGCAGGTGATTGGCAACACCGCATCTGACTGACCTTCAGCAGGTGTTAAAAGAATAAAGAGGTTTGCGCTAACACGTCTACCACACACACAGCCCCCTCTATCCTCCTGTGTCCTGCCTGAAGCACAGTCAATACTGATAACTCAGCCCTGAGCTTGTGTTTGCACGCTTTCCCTGCCCTTGATCCCCTGTGTCCTCCCTAGTGTGTGTAGCTGTCCTGTCTCTTTAGAACGGAGGAACCAGGGGCCTCAGCCTAATGACTCCATCTAGCCTTGTCGGCACAACAGCGTTTTAAGTACTCAAATGAAATATGGATTTTTTATTTCTTCATGTTGGACGGCATCCCAACTCAAGAGGAGAGTTGAATTGAAACATCTTTTATTTCCCCACCAATGTGCAGAGAGGGTTAAACAAGAGGTTTCACCCTACATATTTTACGAGGTGGCTAATTCGTACAAATTCGTACAACCTCACTCGTATTTATAGGATTTCTTCTAAATCGTACGTATGTAACGAGTTGGCAATTCGTGTTGGAGGTTTAGATTAATTAGATTAGATCGTGTTATCAGTGAACCTCTACTTACTCTTGGAAAGGTGCTTCTGGTCAATGCGATGTTGGGAAATCTAAAGGAACTGAATTAGAATGAGAGAAGGATGTTAAGAGTGTTAAGTGGTAATCTCCTGGATGTTAAGTTTAGATCTTATTTCAACCCAGATAAAAACTTTGATTTCTCTGGCGTTGGACTCTCATAGCTTAGGAAATTTATTGGAGTACTCATTTATATTTAAGTGTCAATTTCATACAGTATTTTCTGTATGAAGAACTTCTAAGCAGAGTTGAAAACAGAAAGTAATTGCTTAGGAGTTATTGATATGTGGAGAGACATAGAGCTGTAAAATTACTGTGGATATCATTGACTAGTTGTTAGCATAACATAGCGTTAGTTAGAAGCAATCCACACAAATACAGTCTATCAAGTACTCTTTTGTGAAGCGAAAATGTGCGAATGTGAGTGCATGCTTTTAAGAAAATGTATATAAAAAATAAATTTTAATATATAAAATGTAAATAATAACTGTTGTTTCTGGCTAAAAAGTCTTCAATCTTTCACTTACTGTACAATTTAATTTAATAATATAAAATAAAATGTAATTCTACATATAATTTCTTTATATTTTAAGCTGTACAAATTAAACATTAATTTTACCAACTTCTCAATTTTTCTCAGTTTTTCTAGTTTCTGTGTATTATAATACTGATTTATTATTTTAGGGTAGGGTTAGGTTTAGTGTATGTAAATATTAAAGAATAAACATTCAAATTTATATGAATTTATATTTGTGTTGTCAAATGATAATTCATGAATAATCGCAGCCAAAATAACAGTTTTTATTATGTACTCTGTAAATGTACAGTATAAATAAATACACACACATACAGTATATATTTTGAAAATATTTCCCACTTTATCTACATACAGTATAAACCGATCATGTGTTTCACTTATAGATCATTTAATTTCATTGCAGGGAAATGTTTTATCATTTGTCAGCCAAATAACTAAGTGGGTTCTTGGGATGTTTCTTTTATGAGCTGTGGTTGATATTTTGTGGTGGAATTCAAAACATTATCTGGGTTAGTTTAAGTGGGTCTTTTTGTGTGTGTATCATGCGTTTAGAATGTAGACAGACTCCTCTTGAAAAGTTGGTATTTTAAACATCTGTGGAATTGAAGTTGTTAAGTTGTACAGCCACTACACTTCTTTTTAAACACAGCACTTTATCCGTCTTACAGATACCACTACAACTGTGATATCATTAGTGTTCTCTAATCTCCTTTTAGAATCATGTATGTGTCCGTAAAACACCAGAAAGCGCTTCCTTCTGCTGAAGAGATGGAGGTTAACAGGTGTGTGGAGGGAAAAAGTGAAATTTGGCAAGACATAGAAGGGAAAATGGAATCAGATGCGATGACAGACAGAGGAGGAAGTGTAAGGGGGCATGAAACATGCATTTCTTACCCACCCTTAGATGCTAAATGAAAGCACACAACTCATAAAAAGATGGAAAATCAGTGCTAATAGCCTATTTCACAGGTTTTTCTCTGCCTGGATTTGTAGCCGTCTGTTAAAGTCACTTGAGACATGAGACTCTGTGTGCCTCAGTCCTATTTAGAAGTGCAGTTTTAAAAATAGTCAGATTGACTTTGATTGGTGTGTGGAGGATTAGAGAGAGTTGCTGCCATCCACAACTATTGATCTTGCCTGCCAGTCATTATGTTGAATAAAGCATTATGTAAATATGTCTGGAACATCAGGAACTAAAACAGCTCAGTATCATTCGCCAGGTTGAATTCAGGTAAAAATTGAACACTGTTTACCCTGATCTTTCTCACAGAGGACATCCATGACAGAAGACCTCGACCCATCCCTCAGTTCAACCAGACATCAATGTACCGGCTATCAGAGGGGGGCCGCTACCTCCACAAACCCACATCCTGCTTTAAAGCCGGTCAAAGCTTTGGGAAAGTCTGAAATCATTAGGACGAGCACAGGAATCAGAAGGTGGAGGTGAAGCTGGAAATTGTGGGAGGCTGTGAAGACGGGACCCTTCCATCTGGTCTGTAAAGCCGACAGTGTCCTCCTTCCTTTGAAATCTCTCACTTCATTCCATCACAGGTTGTACCGCTAATAACTTTACAAGCTTGATGGATTCAAAAGCATTTTTATAGGATTTAGTCTACAAAACTCCTTTAGTTCAATGCTGGTTCGCTGGTTATGATTTATGTTGCAGTGATGACAATAATAATACCAGTGTTTTTGCACAAAACATAAATCTAAAATACCCGTTAAGAGGACTAACACTTTGTCCTTGCCAGCGCAAAGAATCGTTTTGAAATGGAAATGAGCATATGGATATTTCGTCATGGCTCTTGTCAAGGAGACGCCTTTCGCAATGCCTTTTAAAGAATCATTGGCACTTTAAAGTTGCTTTTATGCATTAGAGAAGGATTTATGGCTATATGCGTGCAAGCACTGGCCAGTGCGACGTGATCAGGCTAATAGAGTTATTGACACCCCTCCGTATGGCCGCACTCTTTCAAGCGATCATCAATCCATCAATCACTCCCCTTTAAAAAGGGATTTAGACAACCCAATGCATTTCATTAAGACTTGAAATTACTTTTGAAAACAGGGAGATAAATAAAGTCCGTCATGAAAGCAAATGCTAAGCAGACACTTTGAAAGCGAGAGGAAACGCTTAAATCATCGTAATGCCGCACCAAAAAAGCAGGAGCAAGAAATTTCCATTAGGTAAAACAAAATGAAAATGTGATTAGAGAAGTGTTCCCTAGCTGTAACAGCTTACTCTTCATCATGCTAAGAGATGTTCACAAGCGCCAACCAATCAATGTTACTGATACTCAAATAGACAGAAACTGCACAGGCCTCTCTAGAAATCAGTTGTGTCTTAAAGTAACAAAATAAAAAAGTAATTGCGGATTTTTATCTCCTAATTGTGAGTTTGTTTCTAGTAGTTGCAGATTTATCCAGCCAAAGCAAAAAAAATTTCTTAAACGCCTGCAATATTTCACTCACCGTCACAGTTTATTTCTACTTGGTCTCATGGCATAAACATACATACATAGTTTTTAGCGAGACACAAAATATGTAACAACAAATATGTATCATTGCAGTTTTCAAAAGAAACCAAATGAACGTTAGCGGCAGTAAAACTATGACACCTTTATTTCTTTTTTCAATTGAGTTTCAATTGATAAAGCGTCATTTTCGCACAATTATTTGAAGAATATCATGTTATGATTTCAAACCAATATTTAGATGCTGGGATATCTAGAATATATTCGGTAGCTCACTGAGTACGGAGACGTATTTGGAAGGCGATTAGCTTTGGTTCAAATCCTGTGTAACTACAGTTCAACAAAACTGTTCAAATCGTTGTAAAAGGACGTTGAAATGGCACGGCTGCATCAACAAATGAGTTTTTATACCAGTTTTGCTCTTGTTAACACTATCTATGTTTAGGGTTTGATTTGATGTAGGGAATATTTCCAACATGATAGAGTGTTAACTTTTAGCAACAGTTCACGGATATTTCAATTCCGTGAACAATTCTGACATCATGAGTAGTGCACAGGTGTACCTTATACTGCCCACAATAAAAGGCCACCCTGGAATGTGCAGTTTTG
>JAUMHQ010000031.1:2085369-2103695 GCA_032361165.1 Enteromius paludinosus | reverse complement strand
GCTATACATCCGCGCTAAAGGTGAAAGTCACCATAGCTTGTAGTATAGACTCCAACCCAACTTTGGGAAGAGATTAATGGCGATATTTTTTTTTTATCGCGCGATAAGAGTCTCGTTAACGCCGATAACGGCCCATCACTAATATTAATATATTTATATTTAAATTTGGATTGATGCCATTTCAGTAAATTTGCTCCTCCAGCTTTTCCAGTCAGCTAAACCAGGCGGAAAAAAAAAAAAACATCTATCCAACTTCACAACAATTGGCATCTCTGTTTTACAACTTATTGAATCATCCTATTTTCACTGGGACTATAATGCCTCGGGATCAGTCAAAGCCTTGACAAAAATCTCCTATTTTCCACACCTCCTCATTTCTGTGTTCTACAACTCACCATTGCACCATTTCTCAGCAGGCGTTTTTCCTCCATAAACAAAATCTATTATTTAAGTTGTGGAGCTTTGTTCACAAAGTGTGAGTTATGACTATCATAAGTCTCGGTGTCATAAACGATAGCTTGTTAGATGACAAAATATGTTTATACGTGTTTCTTGTTGCCTAGAAACTGGTGTTTGCTGTAATTCAAAACAATCTTTTGAAGCACCTCGCAACAAAATCACTATCTGGAGTGGATAATCTCTCATGCATGCGTGCACATTAAAAAAAAAATCCTGAAGCCTGCTTGTTAATGCATTCACCTTGATGTGCTTCATCTGATCAGGGATGTTGCTGAGAATGCAGATTGTGCAACGATTACAAGATTATGTGCAGATTCTATCCTATTTCCTATATTGATGGCGTAAGATGTCTTTGTTGTTCTCATTCAGTCAGCGGCACAATGACAATGCAGCAACATCAGGATCTCCGGCACATAAACGTTGGGATGATAATGGCTATTCGGCAAAGTTGTTATCTAGAAATCACATCAGTGACATTGATGGAGCTGTAAATACATCTATCACACTTTCATTCTGTCTGTTCAGGTCCCATGGTTTATATTTTTTTGCGAATGTCACCGTCCCCTGAAGTCTCATCCCCAAGTCAATAACTTTCGCTAGTGTGTGGCCAGTTGCCCTCCCACCTGGTCTGGTTTGTGTTATACTCATGCTGAATCTTCTGTCCTGAGGGATAGGGCTTGTAAAAATCCAATATTGCAGTTATTGTTGTGTGGGCTCAGCATGATTGAATGGACTAGTGGAGAACGGGTCACTTCACGCGACAGAATGAGGCTGAAAAGACAGATGGAGAGGTGCAGAGGGAAACAGTGAGGCAGATAAAGTTTGGTGCGAATCTGTGTTGACTGAATTCGCAGATTAGTACAGAGCCCAACAAAAGACGTGTTTTTTTTTTTTTAGTTCAGTCGGCAGTAAAATGCTCCAAATGTTTCAGTGTATCACTAACAGAACTTTAACATCTTCAGACAGTGAAGTAAACATTTGGAATGTGAAGGATGAGAATCCAAGAATCTGAGTTCTTACTTTTTTGTTAGTTAGACAGTTAGTTATTGATTTGTGCCACATGTCTTAGGACATAAATGAGCATCAGTAAAAGATGCCTGTGCCAAGTGTTTTAGATGCATAAGCATTTGAGTTAGTTGGCTGTGGCTGATTGTTTAAAGATTAGTTAGTTGTCATTTATCTGTCTTTTAGAATTTAAAGTGCCCCTATTATGCCTTTTCAAATATGATCTTTCATGCATTGTCATGTAGCTGTATGTGAACAAACTATCTGCAAAGTTGTGACGCACGATAGTGCACGATAAATTAAAAAAAGAGTCGGCTCACATTCGCCTAAACGAGTCATCAGCAATTTGAATCTTTTTCTGTTACAGATCCACGGCACTAAGTAACATATTTGCATAATGTCCGCCCACATTCTATGTCGCAAACAACTTGCCCGCACACAAACATTACAATTTCCGCGTGGATTACATAATGTGAAGAAGACGCTGTATCCTGTGAGAGTTCATTTGTTTTATATGCCCTTCCGAAAGATGAATCTACAATGAATGAGTGGTTAACATTCATTTTTTTCAACAACACCTCAGTAGTACAGTCTTGTTGTGTTCGCATCATTTTACTGATGACTGCTTTTCCAATCTTGGAGAACAACGCGATATTCACCAAACGCTTGGTCTTAAAAGATGGATCAGTGCCCAGTTAATTTGGACCGGCTTGCGCCTCTGAACTTCTACCTGTAAGTATGATTAATAATTGATAATTATATTTTCTAGCGATCGTATTTGTGTATGTTATGTTGTGTAACAACCCTGCACATGTCTTGGTAACCAGCTTACGTTTCTGTAGTTCTGTTGTGGGCCTAATGTAGTCTAAACCTTGTGATTGATGCAGCTTGTCTGTCTGTCTGTTTCATTAGTTTAAGTAAAGCTAAACGATGTTTAACGCAGTGTTATGCATTATACAATGCTGAAGTTCACAACATAGAGGTGTGTCTGATTCGCTTACAAAAGCAAATTGTGAGCACTTTCCACGTTAGTCCTTGCTAACTACAGCAGTTGACGTATTTTCTCAGAAAGCACTTCAAGTGATGTCAGAAAGTATAGTTTTGGCACAAGCTCTGTGGACCGCTGTAGCGGTAGACCAATCATAAAGGTCTGCGCCATCTGACCAATCACAGCAGTGAGAGCTCACAGAAAGGAGGGGTTTAGACAAACTGATTCACACAAGTTGTTTACGAATAATTTAGGAATGGGGTAAAATTAAATCTATTTTTGGAGAAAACTAAAGTGTTGTTTGACCTTGCATACTGTACGTGTAAACCTGTTTTAAGAGACTCATAAACAATAGTAGCAACCTTTAAAATGGCATAATAGGGAGACTTAGCTGTACAAGTTAATAATCATGGAAACACTTACTAGTATAGCGACCAATTCAATTATTAACAAACTGTTTATTAGCGGGCCAATAATTAAGATATTGGCTGTTTATTAGTTCCTATAAAGCACATTATTCTATATGACCATATTCTACATTCCTAATTCTGCTCAAACTCAACAACTACTTTATTAACTATTAATAAGCAGCAATTAGGCGTTTACTGTTGTAAATTAAGTAGTAACTGCAACAGTTTGTTAATAGCGAGAACTGTACCTCAGAATAATGTGGCCATAATGTTGCAATTATTAATAACTATATAATTAATTAGCTATGCTAAATTGCTTACACTATTGATTTAGTCAGCTGGCAAGGCAATAAGTCATTTAGTTGTGCCAAGTGTGTTAGAATTTAATTAAGAATATTTATAAAAAAGTTTAGTTTTTTTTTTTTTTTTTAATGTTTATATTAGAAAGAAAAAAAAGAAAAATGAATTACTTTCATTAAGAATTAAGTTTAGATCAAGTTTACGTGAGATTTACGTTGTGCCTGGTGTCTCAAATGTAAATGAATTTCACCACAACTCACTTAGTGCTAGAACAGTAGTTTAAAAGTTACAGTAGTTGTGCCGAGTGCCTTAGAATGTAAACAAGCCTCATTACTTTGATGGATATTAATACATGTACTTGTTTACATTCAAAGACACTGAGCACAACTAAATGACTAACTGTTTAAATTAACTAACCTATACTGACATTGTCCGTATTCTGCAACACTTGGCAAACCCATTTACATTCTGGTACTTGGCATAAATATGATGAAGCACTGAGTACTGCACACCAAATGGCCGCTTGACCACATATGGTAGCAATTGGAGATGTAGCTCTGTTCATCACCCCTGGTGACAAAAGTGCACTGTAAGTTGCCTCCAGCGTCGCTCCGCCATCTTCTTTGTGATTGCTGAAACGGACCCAATCAGGTAGAACAAACTGAATGAGCTCTGTTCCTGTCAAATCTCCTTTCTAATTTTCAGCAAACTCTGTGTTTAAACACCTCGCATGCATCACAGCAAACCACTGAGGCTTAGATCTTTCACAGCACTTGTTAAAGCCTGCAGCGGAAACAGACTGTCCCCACAACGCCCTCTGTTTTTCACCTTCTCTTTGTCTCTTTATCTCTCTCTCTCGCCTGCAGGCTCTGCGCAGACCATTAGGTTTGGGGTTACTAATGTTCCTCTCGCCTGTTCTGTTTTCCATTATGACCCCAGGCACTGTGACCTGTTTCTCTCTGTTCTGTGTCCCATGTTCTATCAGTGTAATTTCCCCCTGATAGAAACCCTTCATGGGCCCCTCTCTCGTCCACTATACCCATACAAACATAGTAATGTACATTTCAGGCAAAGATAGGACCATTTTTCCATGCTTGGAGGACTGAAATGGGACCTTTATTTTTCCTTTTCAACAAAATGCACTAGTGAGTGTATTTTTTCCCCCAAATATGTTACATCCACAACTCATACAGAATGCTTTAACTATCTGGGACCCAGTGTTACTCTTTTATTTATGTAGTGCTATATTTTTTATGTTATTTTGTATGTTATTGAAGGGTTACTCCACTCTAAAATTAAAATTTTGTCATTGACCATGTCATTCCAAACCTGTAAAAGCGTTCTTTTTCTTCGGAACACAATTTAAGATAATTTGGATTAAAACCAGGAGACTTGTGACTGCCCAATTGACTGCCAAGTACATTTTACTGTCAGTTTGTTGAATAAAGTTATTACTTTTGTTTTCTTTCCATACATTTCATAATTTTCATTTTGGGGTGGAGAAAAACCCTTTTATTTTTAGACAGTAAAAATGGTTTTAATAGTTTTAGACAAATTCAATTTTAGATTTTAGTCCTGCTAAGGAAATTCTTACTTTATTGGAATAATTGAAATTATATTGAAATAATTTAGCTTTGTCCTCTTTTTACAGTAGCGCTACAGCTCCACAACTCCACACGTTTGTACAACCAGATCAGACATGTTCTACAGCAAGATTTGAAAATGTTTATTGAAAAAATAAGGTGCTTTTATTTTCACATATAACTTTGTCTTAACTTAAATTCAAAATAGCTAAAACTGCTAAAACTTTATGTTAAAAATGTACATTTTTAAAAAAATAAATGTAATTTTCATTTAGGTCTTAGAGTTTTGAACCCCACGGTAAAATGTTCTCTCTCCGTTTGATCCAAAGGTCTCCTCTCCGTGGCTTCTGTGAAATGAAAGTGTGGTTTTTCTCTGGTTCTGTGCAACGGAGGAAGCCCTGTGGATCGATCAGTGGCCTTCCATCAGGTGGCTGCTAATGAATGAGATGAGAGTGGGAGGGTGAGTCCAGTGAAGTATTGCTCTCCTCAGCAGAGTTCCTGTCTTCGGGTCTGACAGCATCCTCTCCCCGGCCGCTTCACCACTATCTGTCCAGTCACTATCAATTACCTAGCTCTGAAACATCCCGCACCCTGTACACCTTCCATGGCGAGTGTGGATGCACATGTCGGGGCCTTGACCTGCTGTGTGTGTGCGTGCCGCATGTCAGGAAACCAGAGGTAATGCTGTAGAGGCAGGTGGCCACCGAAGCATCTCGCTATCCATTTTGTGTAATTGTGGTCATCTCACCTTGACAATTGCGTGTGTGTGTGTGTGTGCGCGCACTCTTGTCCTCCTACCAAGGTCACAACAAAGATGTTGGAGCTCTGGAACAGTGGTCAACCCATGCAGGTACACTAGGGCTAAAACCAGCCTAAAATATTTTTGGTATTCCTTATCTTGAATACCAACAACTTTATTTTCGACGTTATTTTCCACCATATATGTTAAAATAAATAAATAAAATCCAATAATTAAACAAAAGTGTAATTCCTACTAAAGAATGTTGGCAACTCATGATTGCAAACTGGTCTCATAACATATGTACTTCTGTGCACTTTTTGTGCAACACCATTCTTATACTTTACTGCATGTTTCGCTTCAGTTTCAAAGATAAACATACACTGAGTGGTGCTAAAAAACAGGTGTAATATGGGAACCATTGCACATTTATTGCGTTGACGTAGGTGAGCGTTGCTGTGTTTTTGCTTTAGTTAATGTACATATTGCAATGGTTCAGAATTGAAATATCTGTGGACCTACCAAATAGTGTTAACAAATGCAATACTAATATCAAAAGGCATTTGTTGATGCAACCGTGATATGTGTGATGCTAATGTCCAAAAGCATCAGTTTTCAAATCTCCCAGCATATTCATTGTTTTTAAGTCATAATACTAAAAGTGTGCCCAGGTACGTTTATGCCATGAGACCAGGTAGCATGATTGCCAAAAACAATTCTAAAACAGACTGGGAAACCTGCTAAGCAATCCAACTTAGCTTGAGGATGGAAAAACAAACCGCCCTTTCACTCACCTGCTTTTCAAACTACCCAAAGAGCAAATCAAATAATACAAAATGCCTAATACTTGAAGGAATTACATCATTTTGCAGTCTCACAAACAAACTCATCTCAATTATACAATTAAATTTCATTCCTTCAAATACGCTCTCACATCGGCGACTGCGCTTCTGTATAATCACGCTTGATTCTCGGCATGAAAAACCGAGCTGAGGAGCTCTGATTGCTGAAGTCACAGTCTGAGAGTGACTGATGAACAAGGCTGAAATTTCATGTTTCCTCTCCAGAGCCCTTAAGCAGATGTCACATTCTGGCAATTTTCCCTTCAGTATTAATGGAAAGGCTCAGCTGGCCAGAGAGAAATGGTTATGAGTCAGCTGCCGAGAGGAAGAGGAGGGCACCGAGCTTTTGGAAAGTTTGCGATATTCTCAAAGAGCTCTGAAGGTGAGTAATGACACATCTAATCAATTCATCATTATCCTTTTATATGAGTTGTGGGTATCCATTCTATCATTCTGTTATGCGTATCTCCTTCGGACACGATGAAGACCAAATGGAACTCCATTAACAGAATGTGTGTTTAAAACACTTTCTTTTCAGGAACCGTGTGCCATACACAATGAATAGGAAGGCTTTTGTCTCTTTTTGATTTAGATCCTCCGGCTTTGGAGCCGAGAATATATTCTATTCATTCTCGCATGTCTTATTTTGCTTGAAGAACTAGCAAGAAAGGCATCTAAGCCGTAAATTATTTTAAAGAATGGGCCCTAATGACCTAACAAACTTTAATATAGCCTATATTGTTCAGTCGCCCCATTAAGTATAGCCAGTATTTTCTCCCCATGCATTTATCATGCTGCGGACAACCTGGCTGTTGATTTATACCGCCATTTATTCCACATGAAATTAACAGAGATTACATATTCTATTCAAATTCATATAATGGGCTGACTGCCTGTGTGTCTGTGTAAGAGAGTGAGTGCTTTTTCATTTTATAAGTTTACCTGGCTTTTTACAATTTACATCCAACCGTTTAGCAGGACGTTCTCATGGTGCAACAAAGTTGGAGGTCTGGGAGTTGAATGGTTTTTTCATCTGTCATTTACAGGTATCACCGGGAAAATTAATGTGGGAACTCAGTGTCTTTCTCTTTGAACTCAAACCCACCTCATTGTCATGGGAGTCACTGTAAGCAAAAGCCGATTACCTGCTGTTAAATGGATTTCTGGTTGGTGATCACCAGCTTTGTACCAATGTGCTTAGCATTCATGGTCTCCCCTATTGGAAAAAAAAAAAACAGGCCATGTGGTTAGTTTGAGTCTATGGTGGTCTACCAACCATAAAAAGCTTAACCGAAATGAACTTAACCGAAATGAATGTCAACTGTCTAAAAAGGCTGAAGATCCTTCACGAGCCCTGTAAAACCTACTCTTCAGCTGGATTTTACTGCAAGGTCATCAAAGGCTTGTTAGATCACTGCACCACCTGACACCAATCCAAGTTCTCCATCCATTACACCTCTTTCATTTGAAAATGTTTTCAGAGAGGCTTGTTTTGCTAACTCGAGTCACAAATTGACAACCAATAATCTCCCAAACGGCCTTTTGGCCACACATTTCAAATTTTGCAGCTGCAGCCACGCCACACAAGGCTCACTTCATTCCACAATCACAATCAGAGAGAATCTCTGGCAAGCCAGAGCTCTCCAATCACTTCTCTGGTTCAGAGACGGATATAGAGCTTTGATTGAAGAGCCTTGGTAATCAGAATGCTTTGACATTCTTTCCCCTCATCAGGGCTGGAGGTTTGGGTGTCCTATGTTGGGCCTGCAGGGCTGAAAGCAGACTCCCCCTCACAGTCTCACATGCGCTCCGCAGGCATCGAGCAGGAGAGGACCCTCTGATTACAGCTCCGCTACCTCTTCAGCTTCATGAATCTGCTGTGACGACTAATGATGACAAACAGGGAGGGACTGTGGGGGCCCAGGTGGCTCTTTCATTTCTTTTTAACCAAAATGATTTTAGTCTCTTTAGCCATATTTTAGAACAGATAAGATTTTAGTCACTTTACAAAGTACTTTTCATGCATAAAACGCTTGACACCTGTGTGCGCCCAAATACAGTACACAATTTTAGGGTCAGCAAAGGTCGACATTTATAATAAATTTGTTCTTGAGCACTGAATGAGCGTATTAGATTCATCTTATTCATCTTATTATGATAAGTGTACTTTTTCTTCCAAAATCCCAATCACCAAACCTGTATGTTGTGCAGAATGTTAGAGCTGTTTTAATATAGAATAGACGTTCAACTTGATTTGTTATAAAAGCTTGCCAAACTTCTACAAAACGGCTGCTTAAAAAGATGTTTCTCAACTTTTAACTAGTTATTTAAAACTGTCCATCGTTGACCTAATTGACTGAACATAACACATATCTAAGGAATCTGTGAGCCTCACATCTCGCAATACTATGAGCAGCCTTCTGGTATAAACAACCTCTCAATTCCACTAAGGTGTCATTTGAACAGATGTAGCTGGACGTTGTGCTTTCTGGCCCCTGCTGTCATGGTGATCCCTCGCTCTTGTGAGAGGATGACATTAATCTCTCAGTGCCGTGAATGAGGATCACAAAGGCCTGAAATTAGCGGCACGCCTCTAGCCGCACTCAATGTCACATTTAACGGAAACACACACACATACACACGCATAAACACTTTGCCAGGAGTCATTAATTTTACAGCTGAGCCTGGAAATCCAGCTATGGCCTTTTCATACCCGGCTAATTGCCTGTAATTGTGCTCTTAGCAGGTGTTGCGCTGAAGTGGCGAGTTCTGTCTCTCATCCCAAAGCCAGGCTGGCCCTTCACCCTCACAGACAAACAGAGGTGGTCTCATTGCATTCAATAACAACAGGACAGATCGTAACTTCTTGTTCAGAGTCTTTGTTCTAGTGTCCCTTCAATGTGCAGTTCTCTTGCACTTTGGTAGTTTTGGCTTCTTGCAATGGAATACTAACAGGTTGTTCACTGCTGCTCATGATCTGCTTATGAACACGAAGCAGTATTTAGTATTGTAACATCAAACATGTTTATTCTGTTTCAGCTGACTTTCTTTGTGCCATAGCACAATTAACATAATGAAAGGATGCATAAAAATGCAATACAGCTCAATACCAGTAACACACATACACAACATGCAATATTACGGTAAAATGTAAACCTACAATCAACCAAACCTGTTTCACGCAATTTTTTCCCTCCACAAAGCATTATGGGCAATGTGCCACAATATGCAACCATAAGCTTTTGCAAAACATATTGCTACATGAGTTAGGCTTACTGCATAGTATGATATTAACACTATGGTGGTGTGCTATGCTGGACTTTCCTTGTTTGTAATAATGCATTGGTCTACTTTTATGAATAATGTATTTTTTGGCTGCAGTCATGTGGCATATTTTGAGTGTCCAGTCTAATTTTACTTAACCATGTACAAGATCTTAGCTGCAGATCTTAGCAGAGCTAATGGAGAACTGCTCAGTGCTAAATTAGTCAGGCCGTACATGAAAGCAGTCCCATGAAGCTCGCCCTCTTTGGACATTAAAAAATTTTCTGTATCATTAAAACATTGGAGGCAGAAGTAGTTCTATTATTGCTAACTTGACCTTTAAAAGGTAATTGCCTTTTCCTTACCAAAGGATAAAAACCTTGAAACGTTCAAACGAAAATAGGACGTTCTTTACAAGCTTCAATAAGCCAAACAATAAAAATGTTTCTCCATAAAGTGCTAGCTATTTCACTCAGGAAGAGATCTTCAGTTGCTTTTAAGGGGGGAAAAACAGGCCACAGTATGGTACTGATTTAGTTGTTCTCAGTATAAAAGAGGCTGCATTTGAATGAGAACAGTTTTATACAAATCAAACGTACACTGGTCACTTTAGAAACCACGGTCATGTGCTATGTATTCCATGTTGTAAAAAAACTGAAAAAAGGGAAGGCTTTAAAGGAGTAACACTCTCTGGCTCTTTAGAAACAGAGTCAAAGTTTTATCCTGGAGTTTTAACTCTGGCTGCAGAATGAAAGTGTTCCACTGCAGCTGTCATGAAAGATAGACTTTAAAGGGCACTTTTCAGACTATTGTCACATCAAAGCACTGCGGCTCTCTTTGGGGTATTGTGCTACTTTAATGATTTTTTTTTTCTTTTTTGAGTTGGCAGGAAGCTATCATATATAGAAACCACCTGATCTGGAAACACAGTGTAGTGAAAGGAACTGGGAAGATGCTTGGAGAAGACCAACAATTTGAAAACAGGAAAACAGAATGGCTTTGAAATGAAAAATAGCTCAAGGAAAATATGAAAAATTAATTGTCACATTAACGGAAGATGTTGTAATTAGGCCTCTTTAACATAAGTGCACAGTTCCTTGAGCTGTATGTAGTTTCCACACATAATAACCCACAAAATATTGCCCCCAAAACGTATTTGGGCTCTTAAAGTAATAGCTCATTCCCAGGTTATCCAAGATGTTATTGATGAATTTAGGAAAATTTAGCATTACATAATTTGCTCACCAATGGATCCTCTGCAGTGAATGGGGGCCTCAGAATGAGAGTCAAACGGCTGATAAAAACATCACAATAACCCACAAATAATCCACACATCTCCGGTGCATCAGTAACATCTTGTGAAACCATCTAATAACAGCAACCATCTAATAACTGGAGAAATACGGTGTTATGGGTAAAGTCATATTTAAGTCAAAAGCAAGATATGAAGTTTAAAAATGTTTTAATGGTGGATTTGTTTTTAGAAACCATCACAGGACCTACAAGCCTTTCATTTCCATGGGGAAGGTCTGCGGAGGTACTGTAGTGCAGTACAGCGTTTTGAACATTGCAGTTGGAAAGAAGAAAATTGACTACCAAAGTCCGGCATGGACAGAAAAGGTCAAGGACTCCCCTCCTCTCATCTCATCCTCCTGGTGGAGGTGCTGTTTCCATAATTACAGTGTAAGCAGTGCCTTCTAAGTGCGCCTAAAGCAAACATCATCAGGCTGACGGCAGTAATTTTATATCATTACTGAATATGACTGGGTAGGGACATTAGCAATGGAACATTAAACTGCCTCATGCCGCTTCCAAATGGTTTGTAAAACAACGTACGATTCCCTTTTCGTGATTTATGCAACTTTCAGGAGACCGGCACAGAAACCGGGACCGAAAGAATGGGATTCGGTATGTGCTGATGAAGAGGAATTCAAGAATGATGATGATGACAGTGGTGATGAATCATGATGAGTCATTGTAAAAAGTCCTAGACTAGTGCAATGTGGTGATAATAACAACAGCTGTGGTCGTGAAATGATTCAGACATCTGCTCCCCATTCAGTACTTTGTTTACTCTCATAATGAGGTAACAGCTTACTTAGCATGTTTTATTATTACTGAACTAATCAATGCAGGGGACAGCAAAGTGTGTCCCGGGTTACATTTATCCAGTGTGGCTTACTTGGTCAGCCTATCTATCTATCTAAAATTTATTTTTGTTTTTCAAAAATGAGGAAAGAAGAAAATGGTTTGAAATATTAAGAGGGTAAGTAAACAATTATCATTTTTGGACAACTGTTCCTTTAAGAAAGCATTAACTATAACTATAGTCTCGCATAGCCAGACCTTCAGGCTGACGGCTGAAGGTCTGGAATTTATAGCCGCTTTCTTTGGCAAGCCCCGCCCATAAGGCCGTTTGACCGACATGTCAAACAACCAATCACAGTTCCTTTCGTTCAGCGTCACGTTTCAGTGCGTGGGAATGTCCCCACAACAACAAAACGGCGTGCAACAGAAAATCCAGATGAGACGCTCGTGGTAAACATCCATTTGAAGCATATATCTCCACTTTTTAACACCCATGAGCAATTCTGGAGAACCGAACACAATACTGAATCGGCCAGCTGCGATGTCAGCGTCCGTTGTTTCATGTTTGCCAGCAAACACGGATGATATCCCCTTCTGAGTTAGGTACTTCACTTGATCTTCTATAATAGATAGGAGGGCACAACTAGTAAAATTGGATCGCATACTTTTAAGAATCCAACGTTTAACTGATCTTAATAAATGCTTATTGTCACTCATGTAAACACAACAGTTTTTTTTCCCCTGCAATTACACGTCTTCGCTTTGTTTCCCGGCGGCCCGAAAATAAACGCGACACTCCCGCCCCCCGGACATCCGCTCAAATTCAACCAATCAGATGACGACTTCGACACTGCTGAAGTCTTTCCAGAAAAGTGTACCATATGCATCAGACATTCAGCCAACACTCCTTGGGCGTAACGTCTGAGGCTGACACTACTATAACTATTACCAACTCAGTCTCACGGCAATTCGTATGTATTTTAAGAGGTGGCTAATTCTTACAAATTTGTTCGACCTCATTCGTACGAATTCATACGATTTTTGCTAAATCGTACACATTTTATTTTATCAAAATTCATACAGATTTGGAACTACTTGAGAGTGAGTAAATTATGACAGTTTTTTATTTTTGGGTGAACTATTCCTTTAAGGAAAGAGATACAAGGTGAGGTAAGAATGAAATTTAGCAGACTATTTATGAAACTCTTTCAGATATTCAGAACAGCGATGGATTAAACGTCACTGAACGGCGAAGTGAAAAATCCCATTTCTCAGACACGCGGTGGGAGATTGAACATGAAGGCGATAATTTCTTTGCCGTGGCTAATGTCTCTTCTGAGAGTCCTCTTTTTGCTAAATTAATTTCACTTCCTTTAAGTGCATGTTTATTTTAAACAGCACCGAGGTCCCCTGACAAATGCATTTCTTTCTCATCCCTTGAATGTTCAGATGCTCTCCAGGTGCATGTTAAATTCAAGTATGCCCAAAAGACATTTGTAGCCTTTATTCAAATTGCAGTTTGCTAGAGGCCAGTGACTGTATTTGAATATCAAAATGCCTATGCCACTATAATTCATATTTTACAATTTACTGTTGTTATAGCCTACACAGTTTAAACTTGAAATTCACTAATAATTAAACAATCTGTTTTCATAACAACGTGCAGTTTAATAAAATGAGCTGCTGAAAAGATGATTCACTTATTCAAATATGCTTTTAGACTTTTATTTTACAGCCCATTTTTAGTTAAATGCTGCTGCTCTTTGATATTTTCGATATTTTCATGTATGTTACATAACTTACTTGCATTTTAGTTTTTATTTTCATTTTTATTTAAGTTCTATTTATTTGCCTCAAAAATTAGCCTGTTTAAGCCTGTTTGCGATCAACCAAAGATGGCTGATTTCTTGTATTTGTGTTTATTTATATATTTTTGTTCATCTTTTTCTGTAGAAAACAGGAGTCCCTCCTGGAAAATGAATTACATGAAATAATGAAGTCACTGAATTAGATCATTAGCTTGATTAACTCACCCCATATGTTGCAGTCATGGGAGAATGATGAAAAAGCAGGAAAACACATCAGCGCTTGTGAATCATAATTAAGAAATGCTAATTGTGTTTTTCATTACGGGAAAATCAATGGCTAACTCTGGAGACGTTACACTTGGTTTATTTTGTTTGGGCCCAAGATTTCATTTTAGAAGTGACAAATTTTGATGCTGAAGGCTTAGAAAATGTATGCCATTACTTTAAAGTTTAGCTGTCACGTAGACTAACCATAAAAAGATCTCATTACATATTTGACAGAAAGTTGTCTTGCAAACGCATTCTTTTTTTTTTGTTTTTGTTTTTTGATGCAAATAGTTTTTATTGAATTTCCATTTATAGGTACAAATTGAATAAAGTGGTGTCTCCATAATATCATCCACCCAGTGCCTGGGAATACCGCTTAGCTCATGTATTAAAGCTGACTATCTTGGCCCTGGCCTTGCTTTGATCCAGCAATATGCTGAGATGGTAAATCTTTGGTTTGTGCATTGTTTGCAGGGTCACACACCATGTAATCATATTTTGAACCTGCTGGTGAGCTCGAGACAAGAGCATACATTTGAATATACAATGGATGAAAGCAGAAAGAAAAACTTTTCTACAATGGCAACAAACCATATAGACTAACATAATACGTGCATGCGCACATCCTGATTTTGCCAAGTACTATGTGTCCCTAGGTTAACATATTTTGTTGACCCTAGAACAACATTTTAACGCACAAATATAGTCTTGACCATATATCTACCCTTACCCATGAGTGATGCCTAAAATAAGAGGAAATTATAGATAACTGACACTGATGTACAAGCACCACACACTGATTGTAAACCTAAACTTCAACTATCACAATGTTGTCCCAGGGACATCTTGCACAAAATCAGGTTAGCAATGTGCATGCTCAGTAAAAACCAAGGGCACTGTGAACATCATGGTTAGCTTACGTACAGTAGCTACAATGAGTGAACTTGCAAATGTGCTGACAAACTGTATGCATTTATATGCTGCATGTAGTGTTTTTGCATTTTTCTTAGCAAAGCTAGTTACTTCAAGATCAATGAGTAAACATCAGTTTCTGTCATATCAGCTGCTTCAGTTTTTATTTGTACCGATTGGATTCGTCTGAAAGAAGAACGTCACCTACCTAGGATGCTTCAAAGGTGAAAAAGGCAATTTTCATTTTTGAGTGAACCATCCCTCCAACTTATGGCATAATATGGTAAATCTTTATAGGTTGAGGGTGGCATCCTATGAGGGGTTGGCATCATCTCTTGTCAGGTTTTTGTTCATCTCAAATCATTTAAGGGTTAGCATTAACATAGCATTTACACTCTTAAATAATTCAAAACTGCATGTATTTGATTGAACATGCGGTAAAAAACATGCTGTGTAATATTTTTACAATTCAACAGAAGTGCCTCCTATTTTGATATATTTAATATGTAATTTGTTGCTGTGATGACAAAGCTGATTGTACAGCTGCTGCAGTCTTCTGTCTTAAATGTTTCTTCAGAAATTATTCTAATATGTTAATTTGATGCTCCAAAAAACTATATTAATATTGAAAGCAGTTTTGCTGCCTAATATTTTTGTGGACAGTATGTTTTAGGATCTTATTCAATGTGTTTTGTCACAGATCCTGGGACAACATTCTTTGCTGTCCTCTTTGAAGAAAAAGGTGTGTATAATAAAAGTTTGTTATCATCTCACTATGCAAATTTCATGAAACAGTATATAATATCTCTTGTCTATGTTGTCTAAATGAGTTGTTATGGCTTGAGATACAATGTTTGAAAACACTTTCAGAGCTTGATGAGATGAAATTTTCATGTGCAGAAAGAAAACATGCAACTTTATATGGCTGGGATGAAGAGAGCAAGTGGCAGCCCAAGCTGATGCACAGCAAGTATATTATTTACTTCTGACATGTTCTCTGCTTCCGTGAGGCAGGGAAATGCCAAACGCTGCTGACACCAGGGTGACGCCTATTAGTGACAAGTTGTTTGAGAGAGAAGGAGAATGATAAGTGTAGCATTAACACATGTATAGTTAAATAAAGAAGCCTAAAAATCACATTCTGAACGTAGCAGGGCATACTGGAAAAAACACATTTCTAAACAGAATGTTTTCTTGAAAGCCAGGTCCTTTCTTTTTTTTTTTTTCCTTTTTTTTTTTTTTTTTGGGTTTAGACAGACCTAGTTCATCCAAAAAAATTCCAAACAATTTTACCATGTTATTAAAAACCTTTATGAATTTTGTTTTTTTTCTGTGGAACACAGATATGGAATTTCATACATATTTTACGATGTGGCTAATTCATACAAATTTGTGTGACCTCACAAAATTTTTGCTAAATCGTACATATTTTAATTTGCCAATTTGTATGAATGACATACACCTAACCCCGTCCCTAAAACCTACCCCTCACTGGGGTTTCGAAAAATCATCATAAGATTTAGCTACTGTACCTCGAAAAATACGTTTGAATCAGTTGTGAGACTGTGTTGGATATTTTGACAATTGTTCAAACTAAAAAACATTCTTCCAAATATAATTTTGAGTTTGACAGACAAAAGGTCATACTGATTGGAAAAGACAGTGAGTAAATGATCCTTCTCTTTGAAATGAACTATCCCTTTAAGTGCTAAAAAGAATTCACTTTTGATATCCCAATATACAAAGAGGGGCTATTACAATAAAGTGCCGGAACAAGAGCTCTTTTCCATTAATTAGACTGAACTATTAGGGGCTGCATGGCTTATTGAGCAACTCACATTTCTATGTTGTGTGCGAGCCCCTCTCTGAGTGGCCTGTCCACTGATGCCTCGGCCCCCGCGTCCATGTCATTTGGTGCAAGGTTAATTGCTACACCTTAGCTCATGCCCTTGTGTTAATGCAAATGAGATCTTTTGACATCCCAAGACGAGTTTGTGTGGTGGAACAGAATAGGCGACAGCTCCGGAGCTTGTAAGGGAAGGTATGTAACAAAGGCTGCTTGTCTGAGTAATCACTCTTTGTTGTTTGCCAAGGAGGTCGCATAGGAACAGTATATTCATGAGCTGAAAGATGAGGGAGATGCATTTGTTTCCTTCCTCAAACTGAAAGGTAAAGCCCTTGTTCTGAATGCTCAGTACTGTAGTCTCTCCTCGAGTGGATGTGACATACAGTGACAAATGAAGTGGAATAAAATAGGTTTTCAGTTATGTGACAGGCACAGGAGACATGTACCACCTTAATTTAGCTGTTAATTAAATTGTTTTCAATTTACATGCCCAAATATTATGTGTAGAAGAGGCTGAGGGCAGTTGGCAGTTTTTTTTTCTTTTCTCCAGTGAATGTTTCTCATGATAGATTTATACTTTTAATGTCTGTTTCTGTATAAGCGCACACTTTAAAGACTTGATTATATATATTCAATAACACTACTAAATATTGACTATTTCTGCTGTTACTGACCGGAATCAAGAATGGAATCTTCCATTAAACATTGAACAGTAATATGGTTACGTAATATGAAAAACATTGTGAAACAGCAAAAATGTAAAACGTCCCACAATTAATTGATATATACTGTAAATATTTTGTTCACCTTTGTAAGTTCTAAAACAGCTTTTACTAACCTAATGTGGAAAAAGTCAAACTTTTCATTTATTGTATCTTACACAAAGCTTTTGGACAGTACATTCCAAAAAGCTTTGTGTTTGTAAGATTATATTTGTTTAAAAAAAAAAAAAATAATAATATATATATATATATATATATATATACACAGTGCCCTCCATTAATATTGGCACCCTTGGTAAATCTTAGCAAAGGTGGCTGTGAAAATAAATCTGCATTGTTTATCCTTTTGATCTATCCTTCATTTTTTTTTTTACAAAATTCTAACCTTTGTAATCATTGAATTAAAACATTTAAAATGGGGAGAAAATCTCATTGTGAAATAAATGTTTTTTCCCCAATACTTGTTTACCAGAATTATTGGCACCCCTAGAATTTTTTGCTCTTCAAGGACCACAGCTGAAGAATTGCTGAAAATAATTGAGTCCCAGAGTCAGAGAAAACATAAACATAAAAATAGACAAACAGCCCCTACATCAGCAAATGTTGTTTGGGAGGGTTTAAGAAACATTCTTCTCTCTCATCCAAAAACATACTCTAGCATGTTAAGTTGTCAGACACGACTGGAGCTACAAATAGAACTATCTTCTATGATCAGATGAAACTAAAAAAAAAATTTTTTAGCAGCAATCACTCAAGATGGGTTTGGTGAACAAATGGGATAAAAGGTACTCTACGTGTACAATGAAGTATATTTATGTGTTTTTGATGTTGTGGGTCTACATTTCAGCTGGAGGTCCTGGACATCTTGTTTAGAGACATGGCATCATAGATTCTATCAAATACCAATAGATAAAAATCAATAATTCTCTGTTAAAATCTTATAATTGGCCACCAGTCCTCTGACCTGAACCCTGCAGAAAATTAGTAACTAAAGAGGAGAACCAACATGGAGCTGCTAATCTAAAGGGTCTGGAGTGATTCTGGATGAAGGAGTGGTCTCTTTTCTCTTATCAGGTGTTCTCCAAACTCTTCA